>JAJONR010002381.1:0-73449 GCA_029582245.1 Solanum etuberosum | reverse complement strand
TTCATGTCATAATCCTTAAGGAACTCAAGCCATCTCCTCTGGTGAAGATTCAACTCTTTCTGGGTGAACACATACTGAAGGCTTTTATGGTCTGTGAACACATCTACATGAACACTATACAAGTAATGTCTCCAAATCTTAAGTGCAAACACCACTGCTGCAAGCTCGAGGTCATGAGTCGGATAATTCTTCTCATGCACCTTAAGTTGTCTAGAAGCATAAGTTATAACCTTACCTCGCTGCATCAACACACAACCTAGGCCAACTCTGGACGCATCACAATAGATAACATAACTGAACCCTCTAGTAGAGTCAAAACCGAAGCTGTAGTCAACCTAGTTTTCAGTTCTGTGAAGCTTTTCTCACAATCATCTTACCACTGAAACTTAACCTTTTTCTGAGTCAACTTAGTCAATGGAGAAGCTATGGATGAAAATCCTTCCATGAACCTTCTGTAATAACCTGCTAGACCCAAGAAACTTCTAATATCTGTAGGAGAGATAGGTCTGGGCCATTGTTTCACCGCTTCTATTTTCTAAGAATCCACTCGAATCCCTTCGCTAGATACTATATGCCCGAGGAAAGCAACTGATTGTAACTAAAACTCACATTTGCTAAACTTAGCAAACAACTGGCGATCTTTGAGAGTTTGCAGAACAACTCTCAAATGAGTCACATGTTCTTCCTCATTCCTAGAGTAAATGAGGATATCATCAATAAAGACGATAACGAACAAGTCCAAATACTGCTTGAACACTCTGTTCATCAAATCCATGAAAGCTGCAGGAGCATTGGTTAGTCCAAATGACATAACTACAAATTCATAATGACCATACCGAGTTCTGAAGGCTGTTTTTGGAATGTCACTATCTCTGACTCTAAGCTGATGATAACCGAATCTGAGGTCTATCTTCGAAAAATGACTAGCACCCTGAAGTTGGTCAAAAAAGTCATTAATCCTGGGGATGGGATACTTATTCCTTATTGTGACTTTGTTCAACTGCCAATAGTCAATGCACATCCTGAGAGAACCATCTTTCTTTTTCACAAACAACACTGGTGCACCCCACGGGGAAATAATAGGTCTGATGAAGCCCTTATCTAGAAGGTATTTCAACTGCTCTTTCAATTCCTTAAGCTCAGTTGGAGCCATTCTGTAAGGAGGAATAGAAATAGGCTGGGTATCTGGAAGGAGATCAATTCCAAAGTCAATTTTCCTTTCGGGAGGAACTCCGGGAAGATCTTCTGGAAACACTTCTGGGAACTCATTAACTACTGGAACTGACTCAAGAGTTGGGGTTTCGGAGCTTGAATCCTTAACCCGAACTAGATGATAGAGATAACCCTTAGAGATCATCTTTCTGGATTTAAGGTAAGAAATGAATCGACCCATAGGCGCTAAGCTACTACCCTTCCATTCTAAGATTGGTTCGTTTGGAAACTGAAAATGAACAATCCTAGTTCTACAATCGACTGAGGCATAACAGGAATGTATCCAATCCATGCCTAGAATGATATCGAAGTCTACTATTTCTAACTCTACAAGATCTGCTGAGGTGAATTTCTGAGAGACTGTGATATGGATATTTTTGTATACCCGTCAAGCTATAACTAGGTCACAACCTGGAGTAGAGATTGAGAAGGGTTTTGAGAGAGTTTCTGGACTAACATCGAATTTGACTGCTATATAAGGAGTTACAAAGGAAAGAGTAGCCCCTGGATCTAACAAAGCATAAACATCTAAGTTAAAAACTCGTAACGTACCAGTGACCACATCAGGAGAATCTTCATGATCCTGGCGAGCCTGAAGAGCATACAACCTGTTTTGGCACTAACCGCCACCTGTACCAGATGAGTTACCCTGCTGTGTCGGGCGACCTGCTAGTGCTGCTGAAGCTGTGGACTGAGCTCTACCATTATTGCCTCATTGACCCTGCTTAGAAGAAGAACAATCACTCAACCTGTGACCAGTCTGACCATACCCAAAATATCCTTCCTTTCCTGTAAGGCACTCGCCCGGATAGTTCTTACCACACTTAGGGCAAGTTGGGTAGGTTCTGGTACCTGAAACACTCCCCTGAGACGTAGAGCCTGACGCCCTACCTTTCTGATCCTGTCGGAATCTGAAGGATGGAGCACTAGCTGATGAAGGTGCCAGAGCTGAAGATTTCTGCTGAAACTGAGAGAGATTTCCACCACCCAATTTCTGTAGAGAGTACTCATAGTTACCTGTTCTAGCTTTTTTGTTGTCCTTAGCTATTTCCTTGAGCTTATCTCCCTCAACCTTCTGAGCATGAGTCATAAGCCTAGAGATGTTCATATTTTCCAGCAACATAACATTTCTTCACTTTGTTTTCACTAAGTCTGACACTCCATACAGAAACTTGTTCATTTGAGCCCTAGAATCGGCAACCATGTGAGGAGCATACCTGGAGAGTTACCTTGCCTCAAGTTCATGAACTCCTGAGCTCTTGCCTCCCTCAACTCTTTTGGGAAGAACCTGTCTAGAAAAGTCTCACTAAAGCATTCCCAAGTGATAGGAGCTGAATCTGTACCCCACGGACCGTACTGGTTGACCGTGGGTGGGATCAGAAACCATCAAAATTTGGACCCCAACGACGGACCCCACCTACGATACGTGGGTCCATCGACGGACGGTGGACCACGACCGTATGTCTCATCCTTCAGTCCTAAAATTCTTCTAAGTCTGGGACTGAACCACAGAACCCCACCTACGGTCCGTGGTTCTACCTACGGTCCGTGGGTGGTTTCCGTTGGTTCTGACACCAGATTCTGGAAAGCTGCATTTTTTTCCATTTTCTCGAGTCTGAGGTGTTACACCAGAAGAGGAATTATAACCTTAACATACCTTTCAATCGAAACTTCAAAAGTGTCTCTATGAAGCTTGACTAACCAAAAGTAGTGCAATAACGCGAGAATCAACAAGGCTGTAAAAATGAGCCATAACCAATCGATAAGGCGTTAAGGTCGTCATTACGACCAGACCACTTTTAACTCAACAAACAAAATCATTATCTCAAAATCACCAGCATATAATAACAACATCACAAGGCTATCAATATCTCACAAGAGCGGCAAAATCCTGAGGTTATAACAAGGTGCACTTTACGTTGTTCAATCGATAACCTCCGTACGCATCACCTAGAAGTGGTTCTATGATATCTCATCACTCCAAAAGTTTAATATCATCAATATACACTTCAAAACAGCTCACAACAACACATTAACTAGGCTTCTCGGAGCCACGACACTCGAACGTTGCCTTGTTGCTCAAAAGCTGATGAAACGACAAAAATATATATAAATACGAGGGAGGTGATTGGAGGAAACTTACCTTAACCAAAACTATTCTTTTTATCAAGAACAACAAACTGCCTCAAGGGTTCAACATCATCCTAACTCCGCAACATTAAGAAAATGCACCAAAATAAAGCTTGGGTTGTAGGAATCAATTTCCAACTTTTAAGCAATGAGATTTGAAGAAAAATAGGTGTATAACCTTAACTCAAAGTAACTCAACCGTATAAGTAACTTAACAACCAAATTACACATGAAATTACTTCAACCACAATTAAAAACGATAAAATATATCACAAAATGAAGCTTGCGACGAGGAGAACATTTCTCCGAACTTGAGCCAAGGAAGAATCAAGCTAGAAAGGGGATGTTTTCTTATCTCAAAGATATTGGAGCTCTCTTCAACGGATACTGAACATTTATTTCTTGAGAAAATATGAAAATGATTCTTTTTGAAGTCAAAAAGCCCCTTTTAAAAGCAGCCTAATCTAATCCAGATCCGTGACCCATTTTTCCCAAACAACCTGCAGTAAAATGGTCATTATACTCTTTACTTTGATGTCGGATTGCCAAACGATTTATTGCGTTGGAAACTAGACTCGTAGACCTTCAATTTGATAGATAATAGGTCTTCTAACTCCTTATATATTGTGAGATAATCTCATTCCAATTCAGGCCATAAATAATATTAAATCAAAACTTCCTTATAATAAAACCGTCACTTGAAATTTTTGTTTCAAGGCTCTCTTTGGCCTATAACTTCCGTCTAAGAAATTTCAAGTGACTTTATATAGTTATTTCATAGTGTAACCATCCAATTACTTTTATTCTCCTGACATCTCAATAATGGTTGACGTAAATTATGATAAATCAGCTTGTCGAACATAAACTTGTTATTTCAAACGTTACAAACTTATGGGGTGTTACATCCTCCCCCCTAAGGAACATTTGTCTTCAAATGACAATAATATATGTGGAATTATATAAAACAATACAAGAACTCATATAACACCAATTAACGTACCTCAATCACTCAAACACGGGCCTACTCTCTATCTGTTCGGAAAATCATCTGAATGAGTGATTAGGTGGAGATATCTAGACTTCATTTCCTCTTCAGCTCCCCACATCATCTCTTCTACATTACGATTCTGCCACAAAACTATTACTGAAGCTATATCCTTATTTCTCAATCTTCTTATTTGGAAGTCTACTATGGCAATATGGACTTTATCATAAGATAGCTCCTCTAAAATTTGAACATCTGTTGTTGGCACTATACGTGTTGGTTCTTCGATACACTTTCATAGCATAGAAACATGATAAGTTGTACTGCCTCTGACTCTGGAGGTAACTCCATCTCATAGGCAACTCGGCCTATTCGTCGCAAGATGCGATAAGACGCACTATACCTAGGGATCAACTTGCCTTTTCTTCCGAACCTCAAAACGTTAGGCGAAACTTTCAGAAAGACATAATCATCAGCATCAAACTCTAAGTTTCATCGCCTAACATCCGCATATGATTTCTGATGGCTCCGATCTATCAAAAACCACTCTCTGATTATCTTAACCTGCTCCACGGCTTACTGCACCAAGTCTGGTCCAAACAACACTAACTCTCCAACCTCAAACCAATCAAGAGGGAATTAACATTTCACCCATATAAAGCCTCATATGGTGCTATATCAATGCTAGAATGATAGCTATTATTATAATAAGCGAACTCTATAAGTGGCAAGTGATCATCCCAGTTTTTGTGAAACCTAGCAGACACACATGTAACATGTCCTTGAGCATCTGGATCATACGTTCAACTTGGCCGTCAGTTTGAGGATGAAATGTTGTACTAAGATTGACCTATGTCCCCAAACCTTTCTAGAAAGATCTCCAAAAATGTGTTGTAAATTGTACCCCTTTGTCTGAAATAATTAATACAAGAACACCATGCAATCTTACAATCTCTCTAATATACAACATTGCATAATCTTCAGCCTAAAATATGATCCTGACTGACAAGAAATGGGTTAATTTAATCAGCCTGTCGATAATCACCCAAATGAAATTAATATCACACATCTACAATTTGAATATTAAACCTACGAGAAAAATGGGATATCATATAAAGCTACTAGAAAAGGTAAGGTAAATGATAAAATATGATTATCAAATAGTAAGTAAAAATAAAATGAAAAAAAATATTAAGGTAACAATGCGATCACACCAAATTTGTTGTTACACAAAATGAAGTTTTTCGTCGTTACCTAATAATGAAATATTTAAACAATACGATACAATAAAATTTAAGTAACAATCAAATCAAATATTGTATTCAAACTCACAAAACAATGCAATACAATACAACCATCCAAACAAGGTGTGAGTGTATTAACTTTTAGGTTTTTACATTTTAATTTCAAAAATCGCGAGAACTTCCTAAAATTTTAAATATGACCCCTCATCAATAGTTTCCAAGAAAATGAGGTCTAATCCGTTAAATTTTGAGTCATTTTCTCATCTAGTACTCTCTTAATTTTTCTTGATTAAACCCTGTATAATATTCCAACAATAAATATAAGAAAAAATTATCTAACTACACATTCTTTTCTATCCTATTTTCGATTATTCCCTACCATTTCAAAAATTACAAAAATCCCTCTCTTCCATAATTTCTCTCACTTTTTCGGATACATCATTGTAAACTATCACCTCAAGATATTTTGTTTACTTTTTTCACGCCTAAAATCACTCCATGGTATCATAAATTATCTCCATATCACTCTATTTTTTGAATTTCAAATCTTTTCTCTTTCCGATTTATCAATTGCGAATATTGAAAAGGTAGTTCTTCTTCATCTTCATCCATTTTTTTCTTTCCACTTCATCAGGTATCAATTTTTTTTTTAGCTTTTTCATCTACAAATTTAGTCGAAGAAGGATGCATCTTCAACTTCAAAATTGACTGTGGAAAAAACGGCCAAAAAAGGGGGAAAAGGTTGAGTTGCTGGTGGCTCCGTAAGGGCTTTGGGTCGAGATTCATGGGTGACGCCATTGTTAAAAGTGAAAAAAAGCTACGGGAGTTGATACAGAGCAAAAGAGAAAGTGTGTAAATATTTCTTCTTCATTTTTTTTGCTTTTACCAGATCAAATTGTTGAATTGTTTTGATTCTTTGTTGCTTTCAGCAGATCTTTTAATGTATCTAGTTGATTTTGATTCTTAAATTAATGTATAATTTGTTCGTTTCACCTTTATGATACATTACAATTTTATCACGTGCAAGATATCGTTTTCAAATATTAGTTTTGATACATAACACAATTTATTGAAACACAAACTAGTATGTATCATGTTCATAGTTATGTATTGGATATACAACTATTACAAATTTCGTTATCTTTTACTACCGATACATACACTCAGCCTTATTCAACTAGTAGAAGACTATGTATCTGTAGACACTATCAAATATTATTGTTGATACATAAACATTAATATTTTATAACAAAATCGGTTTGTATCATATTCATAGTTATGTATATGACACATGACTTTGTTATGTATATAACATAGTTATGTATCAGATGTTCTGATGTATCATATGTTGTTATGTTTCTGCAACACTGTTATAAAAATAAATTAGTGTATATCATATTCATAGTTTCTTTTGTATATGATACATAACTATATAAAATTGTCGACTTATTTTTTTAATCTGTTACGATTTGGGAGATTTTTTAGAGAAGTAAATTTGAAATTTGAATTGTTTGGAGCTGTTATTTGGGAGAGATTGACATCAATTTGATTTGCATGATTTGGAGAACTGAAATTTAATTTTATATTTAATTTTCTTTTTAATCTCAACAAACTAGTTGTATAATGTATCAAATGTGATGTATCCGAAAGAATGGGATGGATCCGGATGACAACAATTTTAACGGATTTTTGTAAATTGGAAAAGAGTAGGGATATGATATAATTTGTTTCTTACACTATGGGATTCCTAAAAAATTTACTAAATACAAAGCATGAGAATGACTGCACTTGCTCATTCTTACCTTCCTGTTGTTCATCCCGCATAAAAGTCACAATTCTTCATTTTCCATTCACACCTTTTAAAACTCAACACTTCCTTCAAACGGAAAAGTAGCCATTCATTATTTTCTGGAAAAAAATTTATGTACTAAAAGATTCTTGATAATAGTTGGCTTATTTTTCTCTAATTTAAGAAAGTGTGACTTTCATGCATAAAGTAAGAGATTTTATTTCTTCAAAAATTTTCTTATATCAGAAAAATATTTTTCAAAACTTTCCTTAAACCTTACCACCCAAAACAAGTCTAGATCTGCGATCCAACTTTCGATCCTGACTCGAGACCCAAATTTTGACCTCTCAATCTCGACTTAGGACCACTCATTTTCAAAAAAAAAAAATAATCTAGGAAACATGAAAATATTTTCCTTCGTACCAAACACTCCCTAAAGGAGAAAAAAAGAAAAGTACTTTGTAATGCAAGTATGTATTTCTCTACATAATAGAAGGAATGGACAATATGAGTAATATGGATATCCATATTATTCATTGGATTTACCAATTTTTATCAATATTAAATAACGGCCGAGTCAAATATTTTATTCATTTTCACCTGAATCATTTTCGACTGATCCATATTTCACTCGACCCGTCTGTTTGCCAACCCTATTATAAGTACAACCATCTTGATTTAGATGGCTAATAAAATGATCTTAAGATCAACTTTTAAAACTCTCAAGGCATCCTTTGCTTTTCTATAGAGAAATATACTGAGAATTTGATAGCTTCACAAAAAGAATCATAAACACACATGTTTCCGCCTAGCCAAGAATAGTAGGCCCGCTTATCAGACTAAAGGGATTAGGAACGAATTTTCACAGTATCAACCATATTAAAAATCATATGAATTTGTCATCAACAAAAGGGGAGAATTCGTTGAGCTAATTAAAGGGTTGGACCAAGTCTTAACTTGGAATAAATAGATGAACAAAAAAAATAACTGACTTGTTCCATCAGTATTTGGTCTATTATCGAGTCGTATTATTTTCATCTTTCCTAGAAGCAGTTGTTTAGGAATAAATTTTTAAAAAAAGAACTTAATTTCAAGATATAGGTAACTTGAAATGGAAGCAACAATCTGTGAAGGTAATGCTTTAAGGTTAAAGTTAGTTTCTGTGTTGCAAATCTTGAAAATTGAATTCTATTGAGGCTCATCGTTTTAGTGAATTTAGGGTAAATCCTATCGAGGTGTAGGTCATAATTTTTCACCTTTGTAAATCGGGTGTTTTCCACGTAACACACCATGTTCATACTTTACTACGATTCATAGTTTTTAATAAGGTCTAAGAAAGAGGTAAAGTTACTCGGTCCATCACTCAAGCAAAAATTAGGCATAACTCAAGCAAAGAATATCACCACTGTTTCAGTATTATAGTATTTGATAGTATGTACTTTTAAAATAAAATATATCTGATATGATATTTGATATTTATAAAAAATATATTGAATACCATACTGAAATACTCTATATAGTTACATACACAATTCATGTATATTATTGTAATACTAGAAAATATATAAAATAATATTAGTACAAAAGTACTTATTATTTGGATGTTCAAGCTTTGACTACTTTATCGTATTTGGAATGTCATTTTTATGTTATTAAATATTTCGGTATGTGTTAGGTATTATTAATTAGTATGATATAATTGAAACATTTCTTGAAAAAACAAAGTCATGATTCTCTAGTATGTGAATAAATGTAAGTCGGAGTTGCACAAACTATCAAAAACGAAACTTTAAAATACCAAATTATTTTATTATGATAATAACATGGTATTTTTACATATCAAAAGGCAAAATTAACAGACGGAATTTTTTTGATATCATACAGTACGTACCATACCATAACAGATCGCTAGGAGGGACTAACACTTTGTTTGAATGATTGTTACGTATTATTTCATAATATATTGTACAGTGTTGTGTTGTATTATATGATACTATACTATATTATTTTAATGAATACAATATTTGAATAAACTGTATCGTTCTCAATCGTTACATAATGTCATACATCTACAATTTGAATAATAAGCCTATAAGAAAAGTAGGATACAAGATAAAGCTACTATGAACACTAAGGTAGATAATAAAATATAATTGTTAAATAACAAGTAAAGATAAAATGAAAATAAAATATCCAGGTAACGATGTGATCATACCAAATAGGTTGTTACACAAAATGGATTTTTTTTCGTCTTTACCTAATGCTGAGATTAAACAATACGACACAATAAAATTTAAGTAAAAATCAAACCAAACATTGTATTTAAACTCACAACACAATGGATACGGACCATCCAAACAAGGTGTGAAGGTATTGAGTTTTAGGCTTTTACATAATTTTAAAAATAGCCATAACTTCCTAAAATTTGAAATATGACCCCTCATCAATAATTTCCAAGAAAATGAGGTCTAATCCGTTAAATTTTAAGTCACTCTCTTCGAGTACTCTCTGACCTTTCTTGGTTAAACCCTGTAAACTATTCCAACAAATACGTACAAAGCATGAGAATGACTCATTCTCATCTTCCTTCAAACGGAAAAGTAGGCATTCATATTATTTTCTGGATAAAATTTCATGTACTAAAAGATTCTCGATATATAATAATAATTATAATGATCCGGTCGGTCATTTCTTAGAAATTTTCTTAAAATTACTATTTTACCCCTACCAATTTTAGCCACGAGTCATTTTTGAATGACTTTTGAAATTGGTTTCGAGTTTTGAGTTAAAAGTTGTGAATATTTCGGAAATTTGAAAGGCTAAAGTTGTTAAAAAGTGGTTTTCGGTGTCTTTTGGAGTTTCGAGTGTCAGAATAGAATTTCGCTGATTTCATAAGTTTCGGATTGTGGAAATTAGTCTAAGAGAGTTGTCGGTTTCAGATTCAGAGTCTTTCTGAGGATTTGAGGTCCTAAGTTGGAAAATTGTGGAATTTTAGCCTTTGGGTTAACTTTGGTCAACGTTTGGGATTGGAATACTCGGATTGGAATTTTGAGAGTTCCATTGGATTCACGGGATGATTTTAGGCCTAGGTGAGGTCTTGATTGAATTTTTAGAAGTCCCGAGCTTGATTTGGCCTTTGTAGTAGTTATGTTCCTTTTTTGTGACTTACACGGACTCGGGTCAAGAAGACCTTGGATTCGTGTTTCAATGGTTCCATTGAGTCCGGAACGTCGAGTTTAGTCAATTTGCATATATGGTTTGTGTGTACGGGGTTCCGAATGAATCCCGAGGGTCCATTTGATGTTTTGAGAGTTGGCTGATATTTATGATGCTGGTGTGCCTCGCTTTCGCAAAGGGTACCTCGCGATTGCGAGGTTCACGTTATCGAGACCTTGGTCGCGAAAGCGAAGGGCCCCTTTTGCACGACGTTCACTTAAGCGAACCATGGGTCGTGATCGCGATGGTCGTGAAAGCGAACCCTGGTTCGCTAAAGTGAGACCCCCATTTGTGGGTGAACCTGAGTTTGCTTAAGCGATGTCGGAGACCCTTTTTGGCCTGTTATTTCGGGGTTTACCCTATTTCTCCCCATTTTGAGCTTTGGAAAATCCTTGGAGGTGATTTTTAAGAGATTTTTCGTGGTGAATCAATGATTATGCCGAAGGTAAATGGTTCCGGCAAGTGATATGATGTAAAGCCGAAGGAAAATGGTTCCGGCTAGTGATATGATATAAAGCCGAAGAAAAATTGTTCCGGTTAGTGATATTGTGCCAAGGGGAAATAGTTCTAGCAAGTGATATGATATAAAACAGAAGGGAAATAATTCCGGTTAGTGATATGATATAAAGCCGAAGGAAAATTATTCCGGCTAGTGATATTGTGCCGAAGGAAAATGGTTCCGGCAAAAATTTAACTATTGTGATTTGATGAATTTTGACACTTTCTCTTCGATATGAACCCTCGTCAATAATTTCCAAGAAAATGAGGTCTAATCCGTTAAATTTTCAGTCACTTTCTCTTCTAATACTGTCTGAACTTTCTTGATTAAACCCTGCATACTATTCCAACAAATATGTACAAAGCATGAGAATGACTGCACTTGCTCATTTTCATCTTCCTTCACATTATTTTCTGGAAAAACTTTTATGTACTAAATCTATTCCAACGTATTTGAAACTCTATTCCAATTTACTAACGTATTTGACACTCTATTCCAATGTACTAAAAGATTCTCCATATATAATTGTCTGCATATAAAGTTGTCAATTCTCGTTGACATAGTCCACATTAAAATTCTAACGTAGTTGACGCTCTATTCCAATGAAATTAATCCTTCCAAATTTATAAGTACCTATAAAAGGACCGGCGAATCGAAGTATTTAAAATCACAACAAACACATAATACTTACATCCCTAGTCTCCTTTAACAATGGCTGCTAATTATGTGATGATAGTTGCTCTGATAACATTTATTTGCTTTTCACTATCTTTTGGTGATGATGCTGTGTTACCAACAGTACACAACAATCTCATAGCCAAACCTAACTGCAATGAAAGTTGTGGCAATGTCAACATCCCTTTCCCATTTGGTATGACCCCAGATTGCGCTCTACGCAGCAATCCGTTCCTTGTCATTTGCAATTACTCCTTTCATCCTCCCCAGCCTTTTTTAGGAGACAGCGGTATTGAAATCACAAGCATATCGCTAGCTGGGCAACTTAACGTCTTACAGTTCATATCCAGAGATTGTTATCGTGCTGGGATAAGCACGGATGAAACCAAGTCAATGTTAGCATTACCGTCGTTGTTAACTGTGAACGACACCGCGAATAAGTTCATCGCCATTGGCTGTGACACATATGCCATTGTTCAGGGTTATTATACCAAGTTTGGAGATAAAATCAAGTATCCATCCTACATAACAGGATGCATGTCCATGTGCAATAGTATTGATGATGCTGTTAATGACACATGTTCTGGGGTCGGTTGTTGTGAGACGTCCATCCCTAAGGGAGCATGGAATGTCACCACAACACTAAGCAGCTATTATAATTATAATGATACTGATATGAAAAATGACCTTAGTTGCAGCTATGCTTTTGTGGTCGATCAAACTAATTTTAGCTTTTCTAAGAGTTACCTCAGCAGTTTGCAGAATGCAGAGAAGCTTCCTCTCGTGCTAGATTGGGCAGTTGGTGACGAAAAATGTGAAAAAGCTAAGAGAAACTCGATTGCATATGCATGTAAGAGTAACAGCAGCTATTGTCATGATGATTCAAATGGATATCGATGTTCTTGCATACAAGGATATGACGGGAATCCATACCTGAAAGATGGTTGTCAAGGTATGTATATGTTTGTGAGTCTCCTAATATGATTTAATATCAAATCTATCATTTTTCAAATGAATGTTTAAGGTTGTGCTCTACGAGTCTGCAGATATCAATGAATGTGTAGATCGGAAACCAGATTACAGGTGTGTCAAAAATTCCATTTGCAAAAATACAGATGGGAGTTATACGTGCACTTGCGGTCCAGGTTTTAGTGGTGATGGTTCTACTGAATGCAATCGTGACAATCCTCAGAGAAAAATTCAGAATATTTATGTAATTATAGGTACCTTTCTAACTTCTTTGGAATTCTGCAGGTAGTTCTTTGATAAGCCCGTCAAATTTCATTCACAACTGAACCGAAAAAGAAAACCACAAATTGTGGAAGTGTATGACCATCTCATCTAACAGATTTCAAAAAGAAGTTGAAATCTCTTCTTTCGCTGCATATTACAGATTTCAAAATGGGCAACAATTTTATTTTCACGAACTACATACATCAATCTAAAATGTCTAATACAGAGAAAGAGTTTTTTCATGTATATGTTAATAACATATATTTATTTCAGGCATTACAGCAGGGGTTGTTTTAATGGTTATTATAGTATTTGGCTGGTCATATACTGGATTCGAAAGGAGAAAGATGTTAATGATGAAGAAGAAGTTTTTCCAAGAAAATGGTGGATTAGTTCTACTGCGACGACTCAAAGGGGAAGAGGGATCAAGTAATACTAACACAGTAACGATTTTCACAGCGGAAGAGCTAAAAGGGGCAACTAATGACTTTGACAAAGATCAAGTTGTTGGTCAAGGAGGTTTTGGAACTGTGTACAAAGGATATCTGAAAGATAATTGCATCGTTGCCATAAAAAAATCTAAGGTAATTGATCGCAATCAAATTGAACAATTCATAAATGAAGTCCTAGTCCTTTCCCAAATCAACCATAGAAATGTGGTTAAGCTCTTAGTTTGTTGCCTCGAGACGGAAGTTCCACTATTGGTGTATGAATTTATCAGCAATGGAACACTTTCTGAACACTTACATGATAAATTAAAGGCCTCGGCTCTTTCTTTGGATATTCGTCTGAAAGTTGCTGCAGAAACTGCAGGAGTACTTTCCTACTTACACTCAGCAGCTTACCCTCCTATCATTCATAGAGATATTAAGTCAGTCAACATTCTTCTAGACAAAAGCTACACAGCCAAAGTGTCTGATTTTGGAGCATCCAGGTTGGTTCCTGCTGATCAAACAGAGCTATCTACATTGGTTCAAGGAACTCTAGGATATCTAGATCCTGAATACTTGCAAACAAGTCAACTCACTGAAAAAAGTGATGTATACAGTTTCGGAGTAGTTCTTGTAGAGCTCCTAACCGGTAGAAAGGCTCTATGTTTTCAAAGACCAGAAGAAGAGAGAAGTCTAGCTCAATATTTCATATCTTCAGTGGAAAAGGGTCATTTGTTCGATATTCTTGACGACAATATAGTCTGTGATGAGGGAAATGCAGGGCAATTGAAAAATGTTGCTGTGCTTGCACAAAGGTGCTTAAATGTTAAAGGGGATGATCGACCTACAATGAAGGAAGTTGCAGCAGAACTGGAAGCTGGATCAAGATTGAAGCACTCGTGGGCTCAAACTGATCAACATTCAGAGGAGATAGAGTCCTTATTGCACGACACTCAACCGTTGGGATTTGGATATGAATATAGTGAACACAGTGTTCATATTGATAGTATAACGAGCCATGTAACTTTACCATTTCCTGGAGGAAGGTGATCAATCATGCATGTTAATTTTGCTCAGCAATACGAACTCAAAATGGCCATGGCTTCAACATGAATTTGTTTGCATCTCTTTTATTTTCTGGAAGATAATAAATTTGTGTAACAAATTAATGTCAAGTGTACTAATTATGTATCTCAATAATAGTCGACACATTTCGATGTTCTTCTTACACTTGAACATTTCCTTTTAAAATTGTTTTGTTGCTCAACTTATATGTTTAGCATGTATTTTTGGTGCAAGGTCGTTAAAGAAAAAAAAAATGGAAGTTGTTGATTTAAGCTGAAACTAATTTTGATGATCTTCAAACATCTATATAAAAATCATGTCCTTAGCAAGTCTCAATAAGGAACTAGTTCATTAGCAAATTTATTGGAGGAAGTGGGTTGCAGAAGTCCTATGCACACAGTGAAAGATTCAGGTCATTCACAAAATGACTAGAGATGGTTGTTGATCAGACGGTGGAGTAAAACAGATTCAAAATTCAAGAAGGATTCTTTAAGAAATTAAGTTTATGAGATAAGTGTGTAAATCAAAAAACACAAATTCAATATGAAAATATTGCTATGTTTGCACAAAGGGAAATATTTTTTGAATTAGGAGAAGCCCCGTAGATTTGCAAGCTTAAGTCATATTAGGGTTTTTGTCCTGATTTTCTTATCATATTTGAGTTTTGATTTTCCCTTGAAAAAAAAATTAAAGTATTACAATAATTGCTTTTACTCTTCGTGAAAGGAAAATATGATTCTCTTCCACATTTGATTTATTCTTTTTTTAGAGGAAAAATTTGGAGATCTAAATTGAAGATCCATATTATCATAGCATAACACAAGATAATCCACAATGTAGTCGTTTAAAAGTTTTGTTTATGGTGAGGTTTTCCCTCAACAGTTTTAACATTTTCTTTTTATTAGTTTTTTCATATGTAGGCCGATTGACTAAACTATATAATAATATTATGTTTTTAGTATAAGTTTTTGTCGTCTGTTTATCAACCATATGATTTGCAATTGTAAGCTTCCGCATTATGCCCTAATCACTTTCGAACCGAACAAGTGGTATCAGAGCACATAGTTCAATCACCCAGGTTCATCGAGGTTGAAGACAGGTTCAAGATTGTTTCAAATCAATTTGCAACCAATTTGCTGATAAAAAAGATTTTTGTCCAGCTAAGTGTAGAAAAGAGATTTAAACTGTATTTTCAACATTGTTGTTGATGCATCTTTGAAAATAATAATAATAAAATATTTTAAAACCATTTTTAACCCATATATTTTAAACTTTATTTTTTACCATGGCAAGCAGCCGTGATGCAGACTATGTGAAGAACGAAAATATCATGCATGTGAAAAAGACGGAAAAAGTTTTGTGAAGAAAATCCAGCCAAAAGGGGAGATTTGTTAGGGTTTTACCCTGATTTTCTTACCATATTTGAGTTTTAATTTTTCCTTGAAGAAAAATTAAAGCATTACCATAATTGTTTTTACTTTTCCCGAAAGAAAAATATGATTATATTCCATATTTGATTTATTCTTTCTTTAGAGGAAAAATTTGGAGATCTATAAATTGAAGACCCATATTATCATAGCATAACACAAGAACATCCACAATGTAGTCGTTTAAAATTTTTGTTTATGGGAAGATTTTCCCTCAACAATTTTAATATTTTCTTTTTATTAGTTTTTTCATATGTAGGCCGATTGACTAAACCATATAATAATATTATGTTTTTAGTATAAGTTTTTGTCGTCTGTTTATCAATCATATGATTTTCAATTGTAAGATTCTGCATGACGCCCTAATCACTTTCGAACCCAATAAGTGGTATCAGAGCACATAGTTCAATCACCCAGATTCAGCGAGGTTGAAGACAGGTTCAAGGTGGTTTCAAATCAATTTGCAACCAATTTGCTGATAAAGAAGATTTTTGTCTAGTTACATGTGGAAAAAAAAACCATATTTTCAACATTATTGTTGATGCATCTTTGAAAATAATAATAAAACATTTTAAAACCATTTTTAAACCATATATTTTAAACTTTGTTTTTTACCATGGCAAGTAGCAGTGATGCAGATTATGTAAAGAACGAAAATATCATGCATGTGAAGAAGATGGATCAAGTTTTGTGAAGAAAATTCAGCCAAAAGGGGAGATTTGTTAGGGTTTTACCCTGATTTTCTTACCATATTTGAGTTTTAATTTTTCCTTGGGGATGAATTAAAGCATTACCATAATTGCTTTTACTTTTCCCGAAAGGAAAATGTGATTTTCTTTCATATTTGATTTATTCTTTCTTTAGAGAGAAAAAAATTGGAGATCTATAAATTGAAGACCCATATTATCATAGCATAACACAAAAACATCCACAATGTAGTCGTTTAAAATTTTTGTTTATGGGAAGATTTTACCTCAACAATTTTAATATTTTGTTTTATTAGTTTTTTCATATGTAGGCCGATTGGCTAAACCATATAATAATATTATGTTTTTAGTATAAGTTTTTATCGTCTGTTTATCAACCATATGATTTTCAATTGTAAGATTCCGCATGACGCTCTAATCACTTTCGAACACAACAAGTCCCACATTTAGACCTTTAATAAACTGCCCGATCCTCTCCTCCTCTGTGGGCAATAGTTGCAGAGAATACTTTGACAAAGAATGGAATAGGGCATGATAAGTTGTGACTGAAAAACTCCCCTACTCTATACTGGTGAAATCATCACGTCTCCTCTCTCACAAGGTACGAAGAACATACTTCTCCAGAAAGATGTAGTAAAACTAGGTGTATATCAAAGGAAGTGGACCTACCACACTCAACATAAACCTGCCACTATAACTTACCATTTCCCATCAGCTGGAAAATTACAAAATCCACTCCATATCTCTCCACTCCCCACATCTTATGGAGCCTTTCGTGATAGTCAATGATAAACTCATAAGCGTCCTCAGACTCAGTATCATAGAAAATAGGAGGCTTCATCTTGGTGAACCTCTATAATAGATCATGCTCTTCTTTAGTCGTCATTGGTGCAGTCACAGGCCTCAGAAACATACCTGAATTAGAAATTATCCATCCACAGAGCCATAGCTGCAACATGCTGAACTCCCAAAAACTAGCTTGCGGGAACTGCAGGAACTGTGGACATAGTCCTATTACTTTCCAAGTTTCCTATTAAAGTCATCACCTGAGCTATCAGAAGCTGGAGCGGGTGCAATTACCTCTCGAACTAATACATCTACCTTCTTTGTCACAATCTCTAGAGCCTCTTGAGGTGCAGTGAAATCGCTTCTGTCTCTCACCTATTAAACAACTAGAGTTCTAGTCCCAACTGGATTGCAGGGGAATCGCTCATGTCTCTAACTTCACCTCTGGCCCATCCTTAACTGTGAGTCACAGAGCGGCAACTGGCTCAATAACCTTGGCTTTTGCCTCACCTGAACGTGTTCTTACAATTTGTGAGAGAAACGAGTGATGAGTTAGATACCAATTTGGATCACCATATAACAATTATAATCAAGTAATAGCATGAAGTAAATAAAAAGTGAGTTTTCCTAGTAATGTATAGCCTCTCGAAGAGCAGTATAGACATCTATGTATTATTTAGTAAGACTCTGCTAGACCTAACATTGTACGATTAGGTCGACGAACCTAAAACTCTGATACCAACCTTATCATGACCCAAAGAATCATGACTAGAAACCACACCAATCCCCCTATGGGCTACGAACACTTAACATCCTAACTTACCCAACATCCAAGAATTCTAGTAGGAAAATAACAAGTACAACAATTAATACAAAGTCTCAAAAGAAATCAAATAAATAACAGAAGTCTATCCTATTACATCCCCAAAATTCAAAAATCGCCATACTAAAACATTTAATTAAAAGTGTCTAAGAGTAGAAAGTGAATAAATACTAAGTAGTCTGAAGGTTTGAAGGGAATTACATCAAAATAAGGAAGATCTGCGGCAGTCCAGATGGAAGTAGCTCACCCTCAGATCTGGAAATAACTTAGCTAAATACGGGGTCTAGTAGACGCCTCTGGATCATAGTCTGCCCTCAAAAGAAAGTGTAGGAGTAGCATCCCTACTAATACTATGTATCTGTAGACATCAAATGCCGACTAAGATTAATAACAGATATATAATCACATTTATAAAGCAAATAGACAGGTAATTCCACATAGTCAAACACATAAGTCACAATTCAATTGAATCATCATAAATCACTAACAGTAACAATTATATGTGTAAATAGATATAGTTACAATCATCATATTTCTAACATATCACAATCCTTTCACCAATGTATAGAGCAGGAACACAATATATGGACCAACACTATGGAAGTATAACTCAAACCATTTATATGAGTATAAGTATCATATCATCACATATCATTATAAGTGGAAAGCTCCTAACTTCAGAGTTGGATTACCATTTTGCCCTTATCTTACCCCTAAAATTAATTAATTAATTAATTAAATATTAAGTAATAGTTATATTTAAATTCATGCATCAAACAAGATCTTAATGCAATCATATATTCATGTACTAATTAAATGTGGGTAATGAAGAGTCTAATAAGTGGGGTAATGAAGAGTCTATCAAAGACTCTCACACAACATTATTTATATTCCCTTCTTTCATTCAAGTTTGTGATCAACTTGCATTCTACATTAGATTAGTCTACATCAGTTGTAAAATTTTCATTACCAATTTGTAATTATAAGAATTCTTACTGATTTATTTATTAGTATTCTTTAAATCCTCATGCATATTCATTTTTTTTTTTTGGTCGAGAAATATGTAAATTATCATAGTTACAAGATGAATATTTTCTAATATGAAGTTGTAAGTGGATTTTTATTTTTCATATCTCCATCTTTTTGAGTTTTTAAATATAACTTCGTAATTGATTACTATATTTTTGTATTCTTCCTTTCTTCTATCTTTAGGATATAAATATAATAAAGCTAATCTCAATTTATATTTATAATTAATTATCTTTAGGATAAGCATGTTAAATCATATAAAATATTTTCACAACTAGATCCGTAAAAGAGTAAGTCTTTAATAAACATTAATAATTATGTCTTCTTCGTTGTTTGATAATCATTTATCTTTTCAAAACAACATATTTGTACTTTTTCCTTTTTATCTTAATCTCAAATGTTTAGAAAATTTATGTACTTAACTATTACAGAGAGGCACAAAAATTAGTGCAAAAGTAAAAATAAAATAAAAAATAATGTAAAGTAAAAAGATGACTAAATGTTACATTGAATTTTATTGTATTAGAATTCATATTTAATTTTTTATATATAGATCCTTTAATATATAGTTCAAGAAATATAGTGTATCTATATTTTTAACATATTCATGCTTTCTTTTCTGTTCATTTTTTATGATTTTAGTTTTTTATACATATGAACCATTTTGTCTATAGCAAGTCGACTTCTAAAGAAAATGTAATTCAATCAATATGACAATATTTTTGTCTATATATTTTAATGTGATGTCTTTTATTATGGATGTTATGTCTTTATTTACATTTCTTTCTTTTTCGTTTGAACTTATAATTTTTGCTATAAATTTAATGTTACACTACCTAGATATTTTGTAATATTTTTATTTATACGTATCTTTTTTATAGCCAATTTCTTTTTTGATTATTAAAACTTACGTTTAGTAATTAAAATATATTAATTCTTCTGATATAATCAAAGGTTTATTTCTCATGAAGCATTGAAAATATCAAACCTCCAACATCTGACACAAGATTTTCGTGCTATATTTTGTGAAGAGTTATATTCTTATGTCAAACTTACATACAAAAGGACTTAGCTTTGAACTTAGTGATGAATTTATATACGCTCCACTATGATTATATAAATTTTCTAATGTCAATTAGGGGACAAACGTGCGATGCACGTTCCCAGGACTAGTATTATATTAAAAGTGGGAAATTTTTTAGGCAAAAAATCAATTTACGAGTTTACCCTATATTAAATTTAAATGTTATAAATTAATTAATATATTAAATATCTATTAATCAAAATGTTTTAAAGTCTTTTCACCTCCTAGATATATATATATATATATATATATATAATCCTATTTGTATTTGTTATACCCCATTTTAACCGAAGTCAAATTAGTGTACAACATATTGGTGATTTTTAAATTAATTAACTTAAGAAGCCGCCACCTAACTATTACAAGGATGAGTTAGGACACCTAAATTTTTTCAAATTAACTTCATTTTAAGGTCTTCTAACCTATAAGAGATTCTAAGGTAAGAGTTTAATTAATCTTAAAGGGAAGGGGTAAGGCATCCTTTAAGATCCATATTAAAACGGTTATCCGGTCAAACTTAAATTAAATAAACAAGGTCTTAACGGTTGTTTAAAAAAGAATATCTTTAAGTAAAGCAAGCTAATGGTTAAAAGTATATATGATATAATAATATGAAAAATAATATAGACAATTGTAGAAAATTAGCATTAAATTGACATTTAGGAAAAACAATAGTTGACTTTTTTAAAGATAGAAAACATTTAATAAGAGGGCATAAAGAGACTGTTTTAAAACGTCTTTGCATTAGAAAGAATGTCACTTTTTTTTAAAGAAAAATATTTAGTTTGGAAAAAAGTTTTCCACAAGTTCAAAACAATCGGCTTTTGATTTACAAGAAATTTGTGAAATGAAAAGACGACTTTGTTAAGTCTTTAAAAAAAAGGTAATTTATTTTATGCAAAAGCAACTTATTTTATGTTATTAAAAGAATCTCATACCAACTATATATATTTCTAAGTATCTAAAACCAAGAGTAAGTAAATCCCCCAAACTCGAAATAAACCCAAAAACACATACATAAACAATTAGTCACAAAGAGTTAAATACGAGTAAATGACAAAAGGAAAATAATAATAATAATAAAGTAAGACGTCATAGGCGTTCCCCAAGCAATTCTTGCTTGTTTTTCTTGTTGCCGGACACATTTAAAGAAGATGTAATTGGAAGACTTTATGCGGGTATGGAGAGTCTTGCATCAAGACTCCATATGTTATTCCAAAGTATTCATGCACACAAAAGATAAAAATAGAAATTAGCACAAGTATAATAGTCCATAAAAATAAATAAGACAAATCGAATATCAAATTTTCTTTTTTCATTATCATAGTTTGTTGATCATGATATGGACTCAAACATTAGCAAATAGAAATAGACAAATCCACATATATCTGTGTATATGAACAAACCTACATGGTATAATCTTACTTGCACAAATAATACTCAATCACATAATATGAAAGTAAGGAAACAACTTTAATCAAACTAACTGTGATTTCCTAAGATCATGTTGATACGACTAACAAATTTCGCAAACACAAAATTAGGACTAATTATTCAACTTAGACATAGTTCAAAATGACTTCTAAAGTAATATTTAAACTTGATAAATTTGACGAATAACAGAGAAGTAGTTATAAGAGGCTCAAACAACCATTTTACAAATAGTTTTTGAAGGAAATTTAATACATGTTTTCATAGATATGAATTCTCATTATGAACAAGATTACAAAAGAAACTTCATTCTTGCCGGAAAAAAAACGTTTTACACGACTTCCAACGGATTATCTCATAACAAAGCTTAATTAAATAATAAGAGATAAACAAAAGCATAAATTGAAGGTTTAGTGAGATAATATTATGATATTTTATATTTAAAGATTAATGATTTTTCAGCTTCTCTTTTTGTTTACATTTTTTATTTTTTAAGACAAGTTTTACAGATCTAAATCTTAGATCTATAAAACTTGTTTTGCGATAACTTCCTAAAATTTTAAATATGACCCCTCATCATTAAGTTGAAAGAAAATGAGGTCAAATCCATTAAATTTTTAGCCAATTTCTCTCCTCATAGTCTTTGACCCTTCCAAAGACCCCTCATTAAATATGACCCTCATCAATAATTTCAAAGAAAATTCAACTTGCTCATTTTGTGGAAAATTTTGTATGTATTAAAAGATTGTCGATATATAATTAGCATCATCAAGTAGTCAACTCTTGTTGGCATGGTGAACCTCTATTACAATGTACTAAAATATTGTCCATATATTATTGATCGGGACAATATCTAATATGGTTACTCTCAACTATGGGTTCTTTACATAGAAAGTCATTCAGCTTTGATTTTTAATTTAAAAATCACTCAATTAAGAATTTTTTATACATAAAGTCACTCAACTTTGATTTGTAACTCAAAAGTCACTCAACTATAATTATTTTACTTACGAAGTCACTCAACCTATTTAATTAATTTTTTCAATAAAATTTGGTGACATGACATTTTTATTTAAAACTCAAATTTTAAAAAATAAAAAGATATCATTAAAATCATTTAAAGAGTTGTGTTCACGAAAGTTGTTGGAGAGTAGTTTAGCTAGGAAGGAGGAAAATATTCTTGTTATTATTACTTATAAGTTGGAGAAGATCTTTCCATGTGATATGTTTGATTTGATAGAGCATCTTCCTATTCACCTTGTACAAGAGACCCGCCTTGGAGGTCCAGTTCAAACGCGGTGGATGTATTCATTTGAGAGCTAATGTTTTTATATTATATATTAAGTTATTTTTTCTTATATTATTACTAGCTATATATAGAATTATACATATAGAAAAAATGTTAGTTGCAAACAAACTATTAAGCGAAGGGGAAAGATTGAAGGATCGGTTGTTTATGATCATATTGCGAGTGAAATCGGTCATTGTTATTCTTATTACTTTGGGAATGAAGTGTCATGTAAGATAAAAAGGTTCAATCCCAATGGTGAAGGTTATAATGATCCTATGTTTCCATCAAAATCAATTTTTAATCAAAATAGTTGAGGATCTAAAAAACGTGAAAGGTGAGGTTTCACTAAAATTGAAAGACAATCAACTATGACACATATTTTGCTTAATTATCTCAAAATTCAACCATATCTTAAGTAAGTATTAAAGTATATTATCAAATTACATACTAAGTATTTATTAACTAACAAAATATCTGAATGTACAATTATCAGCTTGTTCTTAAGTACATGGTTTAATGAAGTATAACATCCCAAAAGTTCATAAGCCCAAATCAGACCTTGGAATGATTAGAAAAACTGACATCAACATAAAAGAGTTTGTACGGACCCTTTCACGGGCCGTGAAAGAAACAAGGGGATTTGAGGGGATCTGTAGACCAAAGCTCAAAAATTGAAAAATTTGAAAGAGAGTTTCACAGACTTGTTTACGGACCGTGAAAGATTGGAGGGCCATATACTGATTCGTGAACAAAGACCTCAGAACTCAAAAATCTTGTCTTTTACGGGCACTTGTATGGATCGAGGATTAACTTTTGTCCACTAACACTGGACAACAAAATTACACTGCCAGTTCCTTTTTAAAAATACTAATTTCTTTTAATTTAATTGTTATATTTTTACATTTAAAGATTAATGATTTTCAGCTTCTCTTTTTCTTTACATTTTTTATTTTTTAAAACAAGTCTTACAGATCTAAATCTTAGATCTATAAAACTCGTTTTGCGATAACTTCCTAAAATTTTAAATATGACCCCTCATCAATAAGTTCAAAGAAAATGAGGTCAAATCCATTAAATTTTCAGCCAATTTCTCTCCTCATAGTCTTTGACCTTTCCAAAGACCCCTCATTAAATATGACCTCTCATCAATAATTTCAAAGAAAATTCAACTTGCTCATATTTCGGAAAATTTTGTATGTACTAAGGGATCGTTTGGTAGAGTGTATAAGAATAATGCAAAATAGGGTGTATTAGTAACGCTTGCATTAATAGTGCTTACATTAGTAATGCATGCATTAGTTATGCAAACATTATTTCTTATACATTGTTTGGTTTGATGTATTAATAATAAGAAATCTTGCATAATTTCTATTAAAAAATATATATTTACAAAAATACCCTTCACACATTATTTATTTGTACACTTCCTTTGCAACAAAGTTATTTGTTAAAACCTCAAAAAATATTTTTTTTCTAAAACATCATTAACTCTTCATTCTTCTTCTTCTTCTTTTCAAAAATAATATTAAATAGTTATACTATTGCGTCAAAATATTTTTGTGAAAAATTGGCAAAGAATTTTTTTTTGTCTACATTGAAAACAAAGCATTTAGGTTGTAATCAAATACTAATAAAATACAGGAAAGTAATGCAATCAACTCAAGAAAAAGATAAGTAATTTACTTGTTCACATCTAATTATTACTTGGCTATTAAGATAAATCAACTAAGATCAGATTCTTTTACAACAAAAAAAATTCTACCTTCATTTTTTATCATATTTTAAGGATGAATTTATGTACTACTAATTAAGAAAAGCATAACGGATGTGAAAAAAGAATAAGTTTTGTTTTTTTAGTTAGTAAGTTGGGGTGAGGCAGCGGGCTGCTTAAAATTTATCGTCACTATAGTAAAAATTTTGATTAAATTATATAGAAATTAAATTATTATTTTTTTTAAAAAAAGATACTTAAGAGGTCATAAAGCCTATTAAGACACCAACAAATTAAAAGACACTAAAAAGAAAATCAACATAAAAATAAAAACTTATTACAACAAAGAAAATGAAAAGACTTTAAGGATAGTTTTGTAATTATTTAATCTAATGCAAGTGTTAAAATGCTATGTATTACTAATACCTAGAATTCCTTGGTATTAGTAATATACAACTTAATACACAATAGAGTGTATAACTAATGCTTGCATTAGTTATACATGGCATGAAAAAATGTACCAAACAAAGTATTGTTAATACACACATCTAATGCATGGATTATATTTCCTAATACACTCTACCAAACGACCCCTAAAAGATTGTCGATATATAATTAGCATCATTAAGTCGTCAACTCTTGTTGACATGGTGACCCTCTATTACAATGTACTAAAATGTTGTCCATATATTATTGACCGGGACAATATCTCATATAGTCACTCTCAACTATGGGTTCTTTTCATAGAAAGTCATTCAACTTTGATTTTTAATTCAAAAGTTCCTCAATTAAGGATTTTTTATGCACAAAGTCACTCAACTTTGATTTGTAACTCAAAAGTCACTCAACTATAATTATTTTACTTACAAAATCACTCAACCTATTTAATTAATTTTTCAATAAATTTGGTGACATGACATTTTTAATTAAAACTCAAATTTCAAAAAATAAAAAGATATCATTAAAATCATTTAAGGAGTTGTGTTCACGAAAGTTGTTGGAGAATAGTTTAGCTAGGAATGAGGAAAATATTCTTGTTATTACTACTTATAAGTTGGAGAAGATCTTTCCATGTGATTTCTTTGATTTGATAGAGCATCTTCCAATTTACCTTGAACAAGAGGCCCGCCTTGGAGGTCCAGTTCAAACACGGTGGATGTATCCATTTGAGAGCTAATGTTTTTATATTATTTATTAAGTTATTTTTTCTTATATTATTACTAGCTATATATAGAATTATACATATAGAAAAATTGATAGTTGCAAACAAACTATTAAGCAAATGGGAAAGATTGAAGGATCGGTTGTTTATGATCATATTGCGAGTGAAATTGGTCATTTTTATTCTTATTACTTTGGGAATGAAGTGTCATGTAAGATAAACAGGCTCAAACGCAATGGTGAAGGTGATAATGATCCTATGTTTCCATGAAAATCAATTTTCAATCAAAATGGTCGAGGATCTAAAAAACGTGAAAGGTGAGGTTTCACTAAAATTGAAAGACAATCAACTCTGACACATATTTTGCTTAATTATCTCAAAATTCAACCATATCTTAAGTAAGTGTTAAAGTAGATTATCAAATTACATACTAAGTATTTATTAACTAACAAAATATCTCAATGTACAATTACCAGCTTGTTCGTAAGTACATGGGGGTAATGAAGTATAACACCCCAAAAGTTTACAAGCCCATATAAGACCTTGGAATGATTAGAAAAACTGACATCAACATAAAAGAGTTTGTACGGACCCTTTCACGGACCGTGAAAGCAACCAGGTACTTTGAGGACCGGGATCTGTAGACCAAAGCTCAAAAATTGAAAAATTTGGAAGAGAGTTTCACGGACTTGTTTACAGACCGTGAAGAATTAGAGGGCCATATACTGATCCGTACACCAAGACCTCAGAAGTCAAAAATCTTGTGTTTTACGGGCATTTGTATGGATCGTGGATTAACTTCTCTCGACTGGCATTGGACAACAAAATTACACTATCAGTTTCTTTTTACACTACAAGAAAAGGGTGAATTACATAGGGATTTTCCTGGGGATTAATATGAAAATTTGCAGGAAATTAAGTTTCCTGCGGATTTTCATACTAATCACTAGGAAAATCCTCATGTATTTCACACTTTTCCTGTAGTGTTAGAAATACTAATTTCTTTTAATTTAATTATGATATTTTTATATTTAAAGATTAATGATTTTTCAGCTTCTCTTTTTATTTACATTTTTTATTTTTTAAAACAAGTTTTACAGATCTAAATCTTAGATCTGTAAAACTTGTTTTGCGATAAATTCCTAAAATTTTAAATATGACCCCTCATTAAGTTGAAAGAAAATGAGGTCAAATCCATTAAATTTTCAGCCAATTTCTCTCCTCATAGTCTTTGACCCTTCCAAAGACCCCTCATTATATATGACCTCTCATCAATAATTTCAAAGAAAATTCAACTTGGTCATTTTGTGGAAAATTTTGTATGTACTAAAAGATTGTCGATATATAATTAGCATCATCAAGTAGTCAACTCTTGTTGAAATGGTGACCCTCTATTACAATGTACTAAAATATTGTCCATATATTATTGATCGGGACAATATCTAATATGGTCACTCTCAACTATGGGTTCTTTTCATAGAAAGTCATTCAACTTTGATTTTTAATTCAAAAATTACTCAATTAAGGATTTTTTATGCACAAAGTCACTCAACTTTGATTTGTAACTCAAAAGTCACTCAACTATAATTATTTTACTTACGAAGTCACTCAACCTATTTAATTAATTTTTTCAATAAAATTTGGTGACATGACATTTTTATTTAAAACTCAAATTTTAAAAAATAAAAAGATATCATTAAAATCATTTAAAGAGTTGTGTTCACAAAAGTTGTTGGAGAGTAGTTTAGCTAGGAAGGAGGAAAATATTCTTGTTATTACTACTTATAAGTTGGAGAAGATCTTTCCATGTGATTTGTTTGATTTGATAGATCATCTTCCAATTCACCTTGTACAAGAGGCCCGCCTTGGAGGTCCAGTTCAAACGCGGTGGATGTGTTCATTTGAGAGCTAATGTATTTATATTATATATTAAGTTATTTTTTCTTATATTATTACTAGCTATATATAGAATTATACATATAGAAAAAATGTTAGTTGCAAACAAACTATTAAGCAAAGGGGAAAGATTGAAGGATCGGTTGTTTATGATCATATTGCGAGTGAAATCGATCATTGTTATTCTTATTACTTTGGGAATGAAGTGTCATGTAAGATAAACTGGTTCAACAGCAATGGTGAATGTTATAATGATCCTATGTTTCCATCAAAATCAATTTTTAATCAAAATAGTCGAGGATCTAAAAAACGTGAAAGGTGAGGTTTCACTAAAATTGAAAGACAATCAACTCTGACAAATATTTTGCTTAATTATCTCAAAATTCAACCATATCTTAAGTAAGTATTAAAGTATATTAACAAATTACATACTAAGTATTTATTAACTAACAAAATATCTGAATGTACAATTATCAGCTTGTTCGTAAGTACATGGGGTAATGAAGTATAACATCCCAAAAGTTCATAAGCCCAAATTAGACCTTGGAATGATTAGAAAAACTGACATCAACATAAAAGAGTTTGTACGGACCCTCTCACGGACCGTGAAAGAATCAAGGGGCGTTGAGGGGATCTGTAGACCAAAGCTCAAAAATTGAAAAATTTGGAAGAGAGTTTCACTGACTTGTTTTGCGGATCGTGAAAGATTGGAGGGCCATATACTGATTCGTGAACCAAGACCTCAGAACTCAAAAATCTTGTCTTTAACGGGCACTTGTATGGATCGAGGATTAACTTTTGTCCACTGACAGTGGACAATAAAATTACACTGCCAGTTCCTTTTTAAAAATACTAATTTCTTTTAATTTAATTGTTATATTTTTACATTTAAAGATTAATGAATTTTTAGCTTCTCTTTTTCTTTACATTTTTTATTTTTTAAAACAAATCTTACAGATCTAAATCTTACATCTATAATGATCCTATGTTTCCATCAAAATAGTCGAGGATCTAAAAAACGTGAAAGGTGAGGTTTCACTAAAATTGAAAGAGCTTAATTATCTCAGAATTCAACCATATCTTAAGTAAGTGTTGTTATGCCGTAATTTTACTATCTTTAGAAAAATCACTTTTGAAATGATCTAAGTATAAAACAATTTGAGAAAAAATACTTAGAAAAGAGTCGCCATTTAATTTTTTAAAGCAATTAAGAAAACTTAATTTAAAAAGACTCTAAAAGATTAAGTCTTTATAAATTTAGAGAAAATGGATAAGAGGTTCTTATTTACGCTTCAAAAAGGTTTTTAAGGCATTTGAAGCGCCCGCTAACATGCGGTTATCCTAAGACTTGGTTAAAATATATTTGACTATTTTTTAGGAAAATGATTTAACATAAAAAATATAATAATTTACAATATTCGATTAACTTTGAGAAAATAGTTAAATAAAGAACATTTTTTTTAATTTTTAAGAAAATGGAACCTTAATTGAAACAACTTGGTCAATTAGAATTTTAACAAAATTAGATTAATTAGAATTTATTTAAATCATTTTTAGAAATAATAATTCGAACCAACTTTGTCAATTAGACCATGAAAACTATTTTTAATTAATTGAAAATTAAATAAAAATTTTTGACTAAAGATATTCAATAAAAGTATAAGAGTTGGTAAAAAATGAATTATATTAAAATAAACTAACATAAAGAATATGGTTCATCTTTTGGGGAATTCAATTAAGTTAATTAAAATATTTCAAGTTGGAGCAAAATAAAATTAGTCAAAACTTAATCAAAACAAATAGAAGAGCAAAAGAGATAATGAAATAGGGCCCCTTCTTGGGGCAATTTCGCTGCAAATTTTGGGGCTTTAACCCAATTTCCATTTTTGTATACATCAGCTGTATATCGGTGTATATCAGCATGTATATCAGCTCTTTCCATGTATTTATTGCTTCCGAACACCTGTATTTCGCCTCATCCCTGTATTTTCGCATTTTGACCCGTATACAACATGTACACTGCTTGTATACAACATGTACACGTCCCATTTTTGGACTTTCTAAAATCTGTATCAATTTTCCAGCAATGTATTGGGCCTCTGGAACCTGTATCAGCTTCCAAAGACCTGTTCACCATCTTCACAATTTGCCATGGGGCTGACTCAAGAAAGGAAGGATTTGAGCCTTTACGGCTCTCTCGAAACGCAAGGGAAAGGAATGAGTTTGTGGCGAACTCGGGCAGATTTCAAAAGCAACAAGAGAATATGAAATGAAATAAAGGCCTTAATATAAATGCTTCGGGAGTTGACTAAAACAATGTAACATAGTTAAAGCTACTGATTTCCGACCTTAAAGCTTATCAAAGCTATAACAAAACAATTTCCAAACCAACTAGGCACTAAACAAACGACCCTAATCAAACTCGTCAGACAACATGCTAGAAACGAATCTCGTCAGACAACAAATTACACACTTAGGCTCATTGAAATATTCATGACAACATTATCAACTCATCCAAACAACTAAACTTGAAACCAAAACTGGATTTTTCGAAGAGAGAACAAAACTGGATTTTTCGAAGAGAGAAAGAGATAAACAAACTTAAAGGAGAGAGATGTAATAGACTTTAGGATTTTTCTATATTATGCATGTTTTCGTTGGGAATAATACTTTGCACCAAACAGACTTTAGGGATGAATGTTTTTAGTCAGCGTCCATGGACCTTTATTAGCAATCTCTAAGTCCCAAAACTATGTGTCACCATAGTATTTTTCTTAGATAGACATTAGCTAGTGGATCCACCTTAGCTCAGTTATCAGGTCCCTTACGATGGCAAGTATTGGACACCTTCTTTTCGTTATGGGGGAAGTACACTGAATTTCATGTTGTAGCTCACATGATTTATGTCAATTTTAGTATTTCCAAAAATCAAGTTTTCAGTAATTGCATGATCTTTTACTTATGCATTTCAGATCAATATATCTCAGCTTCATGTTATTTTACTTGGTCATTTCATCAACATGTTTTACAAATTCAGTATGCTTAGATATCATGTTTATTATGAATATTCCCCATACAATATACATTCAAAGTGTGGACGACATACTTTATGCATATATTGTTTGATAATATATGTTCTGACGCTCAATATTTAGCCCACAGTTATAACAGATCCAGTCAGCGTTGCAACAACTTTTGGTGCATCCTCATTACCCGAGAATGAACCCTTTATCTTTGATTCTTAGTATTGCACTTTCAATTTTAGACAATTGGAGTTAGCAAGGGGTTTGTCCTAAAAACTCATATTAGTAGAGGCTTTCAGATATTCATATATAGATTCCGCTTATGTCACATCTTTTAGATGTTAGTCTATCTCAGTATTATGAGCTTTATTTAGATATTTCAGATTTAACTTTTGTGCTTACTTTCCATTTTTTCTTTGGTTTTATGCAAATCTTAGTGTCAGGACATGAGATTAGCTTGGGATCACTTGTGGATCTTAGCACTGTATCACGTCTAGTGAATAGTCTTGGGACATGACATGAAGTTATATATACGAGTTTTTTCAAATGACTAAAAGAATATTTAAGTGTGAAAGCTTATATTGAACCAATAAGTATATATATTCATTTTAAAATGTATATTTTAAAAATAACAATACCTAGGTTTACGACGAACACTCAAATGTTGAACATCTGCAATTGGTGACAGAAGTTGCACTTGGACCTGAATCTCAAATTTAGAAAATGAATAAGTGTTGTATGAATGATTTCATGTTCCAAATTGAAGAAGTTTCTAGGTATAAGAAAACTAATAGTAGCAGTGTACGCGTTCAAGGTGATATCAATGGTAATGGCCAAACTCTTGATATTATGGTGTCATTGATGAGATTATTGAAGTAAGGTATTCAGGTTTGTCTAAAAAAATAGTATTGTTTCAGTGTACGTTGTTTGACCCATCACATAGATGCACAAAAATGAATCAAAAATATAATATAATTGAAGTTAAGCACACCAGAAAATATGAAATTTATGATCTTTTTATCATTAAATAAAATGCTAAGCAAGTGTATAACGTTCCATATTTGTTGCATAGAGGTAAGGTCGATTGGTGAGTTGTTATAAAGACTAAGCATGTGGGAAGGATTGTATTGGGAATGTGTTAGATGTGGCGTACTAAAATGATATCGCAATTGTTCAACAACAAGTTGTTGTTGAATTAGAATTCACTTTAAAACATCATTAATGCATATTAAAAGGAAATATATGATGATGAGATAATGAAAAATATTGAGAAAGAAATAAATGAGAAAAATAAATCATTCGGATAGGATGAATGAGATGATAAAAATGAAACCCGAGGAGAAAGAATTTGAGAGAATAATGGAAATAAAACAAGCGAGGAGAAAGAGTCAGAGAATATAGACTATAGTTAGTATGTAAGTTTATTTTGCTAACACTACTCGTATTCAATACTTATAATTTTATATATTGTAATGTAAATTTGCATGCAGATATCATTGGGTGGTGATGGTGATAAATCTCATCATCTTAGGATTAATCAGTCTAGTAAGAGTAGGAAAAACAAGAGTAGGAGGCCTATAGATCCTGAGGATATTCCAGGATAGGTCCCATCTGAGCTAGAGCAACACTTTTCTACACACATTTCTTATATTTCATTTGGGACTAGGATCCCTTAGAGTATCATAGTGCATACCGTTGGCCACATGGAGTTTCTTCTTCTTCCAGTCCTTACCTCTATTGTGGCACACTTACCTACCTACAAACAATATTCCTCAGGCACAACCCTATCATCTAATAGTATATCATCTTATACCCCATCTCCCACCGCTATATCCCCCCACCTATCAGGTTTGAGTAGACTTAGAGATTTCAGTTCTGAGTTGGATGTTATGGCTGGTACTCCATCATTTGAATCAACGTTATATACATTTGAGAGTATCACCTACACCTTCACTTTCAGTTGTTGCTACACTCGATGAGGAGGAGGATCCTCTTGAGCTAGCAGCTGGAGAGAGGGTTTGATAGAGTTATGATTGAGCCTGATGGATTATCATAAGTTTATTTAGTTAAATATTAATTAATTATTTTTTTCTACATTAATTATTCATGAATTCACATGTTTATTATGTGTTTTGTAGGTGAAATCCCTCAAATGATGCTTCTATGGCTTTACATGAGAGTGTTAGGAGGTTTTATACGGAGCCTTATCACTCTTGGAGTGAGATTCCAGAGGGGATATGTCATGCCATATTTAATGAGTTTAAGGTATGTAATTAGTCATATATTTTCTTAGTCAAGTGTGATACTATTTAGTATAATTTATTAATCATCTAATGCTACTCACTTTATTTTCAGACTATGTATACTTGGAAGCGAAAGTACAATATGTTCATTGTGATCACTTTTGAGAGGAGGGCCAGTGCCATATTGTCTAGCTGGCTAACAAAGCTCGGGATTTAGAGACAAGTGAAACTTGGCTTTTGCCAAATGTCTTTGAGGGATTGTCTCGATATTGAGGCACAGATGAATTCAAGACTTTGTCCGAACAAGCCAAGAAAGCTATTCACATGTTTATTATGTGTTTTGTAGGTGAACTCCCTCAAATGATGCTTCTATGGCTTTACATGAGAGTGTTAGGTTTACGGAGCCTTATCACTCTTGGAGTGAGATTCCAGAGGGGATATGTCATGCCATATTTAATGAGTTTAAGGTATGTAATTAGTCATATATTTTTCTAGTTAAGTTTGATACTATTTAGTATAATTTATTAATCATCTAATGCTACTCACTTTATTTTCAAACTATGTATACTTGGAATTGAAAGTACAATATGTTCATTGTGATCACTTTTGAGAGCAGAGCCGGTGCCAGATTGTCTAGCTGGCTAAAAAAAGTTCAGGATTTAGAGACAAGTGAAACTTGGCTTTTGCCAAATGTCTTTGAGGGATTGTCTTGATATTGAGGCACAAATCAATTCAAGACTTTGTCTGAACAAGCCAAGAAAGCTATAAACAATGTTAAGGATGACTCATTGCATACTGAGGGTGCGAAGAGCGTTGAAACACTAATGAAAGAGATTTTAAGTTTCCTAAATTTAAACTTCTAATTCATAGATTTAAATAAAGTTGATTAAATATTACTTGATTGTTGTCTAAAATTATATAGTTTTTTAGGAAAAAGAATTGGGGATGTAATGACCCGGAAGGTCATTTTTGGAAATTTGTGTAAAAATTAATGTTTTATCCCTCCTTATAGTTTCCTTGAGTTATTTCAATTAGTTTGTGGTGTTGGGTTTGAAATTTGAGCAAAATATTGTGATTTTTGGATGTTTTGACCTTTTAGAGGTTTAAGTTGTTTAAAGGTGGTTTTTGGTATCTACCAGAGTTTTGAGACTCGAAATGAAATTCCGCCAGTTTCATCAGCTCTGAAATGTGGAATTTTATCTAGAGGAGTCGTCAATTTCAGATTCGGAGTTGCTTTATTGATTCGAGGTCTTAAGTTGGAAGTTGATTTGATTTTAGCCTTTGAGTTGACTTTGGAAATCATTCGAAGTTCGGTTGCTTGGTTAGGATTTTCGACGGTTCCATTAGATTATGAGGATGATTAAAGGCCTAGGAGAGGTCTTGGTTGAATTTTCAAAGGTTTCGAGCTTAATTTGGCCTTTTTAGGCATTATGCTAGTTTATTGCGACTTTCACGGGTTTCAGGTCAAGGAGATATGGAATTCATATTTTGGTTGTTTCATTAAAATTTGGAATGTTGAGTTTAGTTGGGTATCATATCTTGTTTCTGTACTCGGGGATCCGAACGAATTCCGAGAGTTCATTCAGAAACTTTATGCGCCTTGTGTGATTATTGTTGGTTTCTATTTTCTGGTGCCATGTATTTTGTTCATCGCGACCACAAGACCTTCTCTTGCGATCGCATGGAGTTGTTTTTCTATGCTTCACGATCACGTGACCCCGTCCCGATCACATAAGTGTCTTTTTTCTAGTTATTGCGATCACACGTGGCCCAGTCGCGATGGTCAAATTAAATGAGATGACTTGTTTACTTATCGTGATCGCAGGGCCATGGGTCGCAATCGTGATGAACAATTTTGCCTGAACAATATGTCTTTCCAAAATTCGGGTTTTATCTCTATTTCACCATTTTTGTGATTTGAGAGCTCGACTTTGGCGATTTCAAAAGGGTTTGTCGAGTTTCTTCAATTGAGTAATGATTTCTAACTCCCCACCTCTTTTACCCATTAATTATTTCGTGATTTTGAGGTGAAAACATGAATTTTGATCTTAACCTTCAACTTGAAGGGTTTTGATAAATTGATTATTTAAGGCTTATTTGAACTCCATTTTCTAAATGGTTTTCACTAATGAGTTCCAAATCTTTTGGGTAACACAATTTTATAATAAATTCCAAATTTACCCTTTATTTTCGGAATCGAGTTTTTTGGGCCATTTTGACCCTATTTTCCAAAATATTGATATGGACGTTGATAGTTCTAAATTCTTATTGTGGTTTCATATTTGAAGAGCTTATGTTGATTTGGAGACCCTACAAAATGGAAAAGCTCAAGTGTCGGAGTTATTGTGCGATTTTCTTAAGGCAAGTGGACTTCTAGAGCTTTGTTAAACTTGTAAAATCTTATATTTTCTTGTCTTATGTATTGGGGAGTAATGAGCATTGATGATGGTTGAATTGTTCATAATGATTGATCTAATGATAACAAAAGGGGATAAAGAAAAAGGCAATGTGATGGTAAACTAATATGTGTGATTGAGTGGCTATATGTATCGTGAATTGATATGAAAGATGCTATCTCTTCATTATTGTGTGAACATGCCTATTTGCATTGGTTCTGGAACACTATGACGAGATCTATTGTAATTATGTTGAGGTTTGTTCCGGCGGGTGTTATTGATATCGAGGTTTATTTGGGTGGTTGTTGATGCTGAGGTCTATGCCGGCGAGTGATATTGATGTTTCTTCCAGCGGGTACATGGACCTTGTGTGTCTCCCATGAGTTCTGATCTGAGATTCAACGGATGTGTATCATAGGATAGACATGCATCACTCTATTTGACATTGCACATCATTGCATCACACTTCATTGATTATGATTATTGAGTCTATGTTATTGAGATTCTTGTTTGTGGAATACTGTGATGATAGACTAATTGTGTTGAGGTGTGACTCGAGTTATTTTGTATGTGCTTGTTATGTGGAGTGCAAACGGTTGGGGACTTTGATTGATGAACTAGATACTTGTTTGTGGTTAATTTGTAACTATTGAGGTGTTGTTGTTGAATTATGTGCTACTAGAAATTTTGAATTGTTAGGTTGGGTTTATCTCTATGCAGGTTGTAGTTATGGAGGTTTAGTTGGGACAAAAAGAGTACTTGTATTCTATTTTGATTTACCTTGTGTTTAATTTAGTGGTTAGCTTGTTAAGTACCGTGTTGTGTGGTACTCACTCTTTGTGTCTACACTTGCGTAGGATATAGGCCTGGATTTGTGTGATTATCCTTCTTCTCTACTTTGTTCGAGGCATTTTTGTGGATACTTGAGAGGTAAATACTTGTCATCTCAGCGGGCCCTCTTGTTCCTTATTTATGTTTTTGTTCTGCTCTAGAAACAAAGACATTGAGACTTGTACTTCTTTCAGTTCAATTATAATACATTAGTGGCTTGTGCACGTGACAATCATGTTTTGGGAGTATTTATGATAGTGACTAAGTTATCTGCATTTAAGTCATTGATATTTTAATTTATGCATTTCTATTGTCATGTTTTGAATTTTAGGCTGACTTATCTTGGTGAGATAAGATGAGTGTCATCACGTTCATTTTTGAGTCGTGACAGTGGTGCACTCCCTTTCAAAATGAGGTCTTCAAGAGGACTCATGTAAAAAAGAAGAACAATGAGTCGGATTCAGATGAATGATTGAGGAAAGGGCTGAACAAGTTTATGTAAGTTTAATTTAAAATTTTAAGATAAAAAAATAATGCATCTATTATGTATATATTTGATACTAACTTTTGTTTTAAAATGAAGAGAGAGTATCTATGACAGTTGCTTGAGTTGATCCACACTCAAGAACTTCGGGGCAATTTGATCAAGCTTACGCCTGAATAAACCTCTCAAATTTGGAAGGAAAAAGTGACAAGGGGGACACATATGGGCAGAGCCTACATGATGGGCTCTTGGAACGATCTACGACATATCCAATCAGGGCTAGAAGGTATTGAATCGTTACGTCAAGACGAGCCGATTGACTATGTTCATATAGCTGCTTTATCGCAGCAAATCACTCAGCTTACACGTCCCTTGGCACAGTCTGAGGCACAATGAGTTGCTCAAAATGAAAGCATGAGCATAACCATTGAGAAAAACAAAGAACAAGTGCTTAACCTCGCTCGTTGGTATAGTGCGTCCTATTCTCCAGGAGGCTCCTCTAGTAGCGAGGACACTGAGAGTGATTATGAAGTCGAATACATTTTTTTTGCATTACAAAATGCAGAAAAGCGATGGACAGGTCCTTTTTCGGCCGCTTTTCTAGATTATTTTTTTAAAAATTCCAGAAAAGTGACATAGTATGTCGCTATTTTAAATAAATAAATAAAATAGCGACACTTAGGCAGAATTTTTTTAAAAAAAATGACGCAGTCCGTCATTCCAAAGCGACGCTATTGTCGGTTTTTGAAAAAAGACGGAAGTGACTACATGGCCTTTTTATCATTTTTTACCAAAATAAAGACCCGTCCTCACTTTTGACCGTCATTTTTGAAGCATTTTTTAGTAGTGAATTTCAAAGAAAATGAGGTTAATTTCCAGCCAATTTCTGCCCTACTCCCTGACCTTTTCAAAGACCCCTCATCAATAATTTCAAAGAAACTACTTTCTGCCATTAAATACAAAACATGAGAATGACAGCACTTGCTCATCCTCACTCATATTTAAGTGGCTGCATAAAGTCGTCAATTCTCGTTGACATGGTCCATATCAAAATTCTAAAGTAGTTGACACTCTATTCCAACGTACTACTCTATTAAACGAGAGTTGTTCACAATTGACTTGACACACATTTTAAAAAATATTTTCTCCATTTCAAATTTATTGAATTGTTGAAACATTTTTCATTTTTCAAATTAACTTAATTGTTCTCAAGACTACTTTTAGAATGTTCTTCCAATTTTACCCTTCATTAGTTAGTGTTGAAATTAATTATTAATTAATGTTTAGTTATTTTAATCATAAATTTGACAATAATAATAAGGGTAAAAATGGAAAGTTATGCCTAATTTATATCTTAATCTTGTTTTCTTAAAGGGTGTGATTAATTTGAAATGGAGGAAGTAATAAATAATAGAAGTAATATTACTATATTTCCCTTTAAATATATTAAATTTAAGGCTTTGAAAAATGTATTAGATATTGAATAATATTTAATAGCAAGAGTAAAATAAATACATACAAAGGGTAAATTATCTCTTGGCTTCCAAACTGGACAAGTATTATTGAATAACTATTTTTAGTATAGTGGATAAATAAAGATGGACGGAGGGAGGGAGTAAAAGATTGTCAATATATAAAATTATCAATTCTCGTTGACATAGTCCACATTAAAATTCTAACATAGTTGATCCTCTATTCCAATGAAATTAGTCCTTCCAAATTCATAAGTACCTATAAATAGAACTGTGATGGGATGGAGAATCGAACACATAATACTTACATCCCTATATAGTCTCCTTTAACAATGGCTGCTAATTATGTGATGATAGTTGCTCTGATAACATTTATTTGCTTTTCACTATCTTTTGGTGATGATGCTGTGTTAGCAACAGTACACAACAATCTCATAGCCAAACCTAACTGCAATGAAAGTTGTGGCAATGTCAACATCCCCTTCCCATTTGGTATGACCCCAGATTGCGCTCTACGCAGCAATCCGTTCCTTGTCATTTGCAATTACTCCTTTCATCCTCCCCAGCCTTTTTTAGGACACAGCGGTATTGAAATCACAAGCATATCTCTCGCTGGGCAACTTAACGTCTTACAGTTCATATCCAGAGATTGTTATCGTGCTGGGATAAGCACGAATACAACCGAGTCATTCATAGCATTACCGTCGTTGTTTACTGTGAACTACACCGCGAATAAGTTCATCGCCATTGGCTGTGACACATATGCCATTGTTCAGGGTTATTATACCAAGTTTGGAGCTAAAATCGAGTATCCCTCCTACATAACAGGATGCATGTCCATGTGTAATAGTATTGATGATGCTGTTAATAGTGATTATAACTTATGTTCTGGGGTAGGTTGTTGCCAGACATCCATCCCTAAGGGAGCATGGAATGTCACCATAACACTAAGCAGCTATTATAATTATAATGATACTAATATGACAAATAACCCTAGTTGCAGCTATGCTTTTGTGGTCGATCAAGCTACTTTCGACTTTTCTAAGAGTTACCTCAGCAGTTTGCAGAACACGAAGAAGCTTCCTCTTGTGCTAGATTGGGCAGTTGGTGAAGAAAAATGTGAAATAGCTAAGAGAAACTCGACTGCATATGCATGTAAGAGTAACAACAGGTATTTTCATAATGATTCAAATGGATATCGATGTTCCTGCATACAAGGATATGACGGGAATCCATACCTGAAAGATGGTTGTCAAGGTATGTATATGTTTGTGAGTCTCCTAATATGATTTTATATCAAATCTATCATTTTGCAAATGAATGTTTAAGGTTGTGCTCTACGAGTCTGCAGATATCAATGAATGTGTAGATCGGAAACCAGATCGTAGGTGTGCCAAAAATGCCATTTGTAACAATACAGTTGGGAGTTATACATGCACATGCCGTCCAGATTTCAGTGGTGATGGTTATACCGAATGCAATCGTGACAATCCTCAAAGAAAAATTCAGAATATTTATCTTATTATAGGTACCTTTCTTAACTTCTTTGGAATTCTGCAGATAGTTCTTTGATAAGCCCGTCAAATATTACTACTCGTTTGATTATTTCATTCACAACTGAACTGAAAAAGAAAATACTTAGTTCTCTCTAGCTCTTATTTTCTTCATGCTTGTTAGGTAGTAGACGTTAGGTACTTCATTAGGATTAGTAAGGTAAGGCCTAGCCCCCCTTGCTTGCACTTATCCCTATTGATATTTTTTATGTTTAATAAAAGGCCACTAGACAGTCTGTCTAGTGGTAAATTTGCGGAAAAAAAAAAAAAAACTGAAAAAGAAAACCACAGATTTTCATGTATATATGTTAATCACATATTTTATTACAGGCATTACAGCAGGGGTTGCTTTAATGGTTATTATAGTATTTGGCTGGTCATATACTGCATTCCAAAGGAGAAAAATGTCAATGATGAAAAATAAATTTTTTCATGAAAATGGTGGATTCGTTCTACAACAGCGACTCAGACGGGAAGAGGGATCAAGTCATACGAATACAATAAAGATTTTCACAGCGGACGAGCTAGAAAAGGCAACTAATGGCTTTGACAAAGATAGAGTTGTTGGTCAAGGAGGTTTTGGAACTGTGTACAAAGGATATTTAAAAGATAATTGCATCGTTGCCATAAAAAAATCTAAGGTAATTGATCGCAATCAAATTGAACAATTCATAAATGAAGTCCTTGTCCTTTCCCAAATCAACCATAGAAATGTGGTTAAGCTCTTAGGTTGTTGCCTCGAGACGGAAGTTCCACTATTGGTGTATGAATTTATCAGCAATGGAACACTTTCTGAACACTTACATGATAAATTGAAGGCGTCGGCTCTTTCTTTGGATATTCGTCTGAGAATTGCTGCAGAAACTGCTGGAGTACTTTCTTACTTGCACTCAGCAGCTTACCCTCCTATTATCCATAGAGATATTAAATCAGTCAACATTCTTCTAGACAAAAGTTACACAGCCAAAGTGTCCGATTTCGGAGCATCCAAGTTGGTTCCTGCTAATCAAAAAGAGATATCTACATTGGTTCAAGGAACTCTAGGATATTTAGATCCTGAATACTTGCAAACAAATCAACTCAATGAAAAAAGTGATGTATACAGTTTCGGAGTAGTGCTTGTTGAGCTCCTAACCGGTAGAAAGGCTTTATGTTTTGAAAGACCAGAAGAAGAGAGATGTCTAGCTCAATATTTCATATCTTCAGTGGCAAAGGGTCATTTGTTTGATATTCTAGACGACAATATAGTCTGTGATGAGGGAAATGCAGGTCAAATGAAAAATGTTGCTGTGATTGCACAATGGTGCTTAAATGTTAAAGGGGATGATTGTCCTACAATGAAGGAAGTTGCAGCAGAATTGGAAGCTGGATCAAGATTGAAGCACTCGTGGGCTCAAACTGATCAACATTCAGAGGAGATAGACTCCTTATTGCACGGCAATCAGCCGTTGGGATTTGGATGCGAATATAGTGAACACAGTATCTATATTGATAGTGTAACGAGCCATATAACTTTACCATTTCCTGGAGGAAGGTGATCAATCATGCATGTTAATTTTGCTCAGCAACACAAACTCAAAACGTACGGCCATGGCTTCAACATGAACTTCTCTTTCTCTCGGGCATGTTATAAATAGGGAGTTAGGTTGATTTTGTTACATCTCTTTTATTTGTTTGGAGATAATAAATTTGAGTAACAAGTTAATGTCAAGTGTACTTATTATGTATCTCAGTAAAAGTCTACACATTTTGGTGTTCTTCTTACACTTGAACAGCTCCTTATAAAATTGCTTTGTTGCTCAACTTATATGTTTTGCATGTATTTTTGGTGCAAGGTTGTTAAAGAAAAAAAAAATGTAAGTTGTTGATTTAAGCTGAAACTAATTCTTATGATAGACAAACATTTATAAAAAAAAAACCATGTCCTTAGCAAGTCTCAATAAGGAACTCGTAGTGTTTATAATTGACAAAGCACTACAGAAGAATTAGGTCCTTAGCAGACTTATTGGAGGCAGTGGGGTTGCAGCAGTTCTACGCACACAGTTTCATTCGCAAATGATTGGAGATGGTTGTTGATCAGACGGGGCAAGACAGATTCAAAATACAAGAAGGATTCCTTAAAATATTTTATTTATTATGGGATAAACGCGTAAATCAAGAAACAAAATTCAATATTGCTATGTTTTCACAAATCACAAAGGGTAAGAATTTCGGAATTAGCAGAAGCGGTGCGGAGGTCATAACAAATAAGGATATCAAGTCTAAGTAGGATTAGATTCCTTAACTAAATTCTGATAGGATTTGAAGAAAGCAGCCAAAGGAAATTTGATGCTATTGATCTAGCATTCTTTGTGTGTGAGAGAGAGATTCAACTGGTCAACTAAACAACTTGTTCAAGAGGAAGCTGTTGCTTTAGTTCTTGAGTTGATTAAGGTCGAGTCTTGTATTCGATAATTATAACCTATTTACTTTGGAAAAAGGGTTCGAAATATATCCGAACTTTAATCGAAATTGCTGCAACAATCCCAAATTTTGGGCAGGACCTATTAGCCCTGCACTATTTAATATTGCATTTTAAAGATAAATAGATGTCCACGTGGACATCATAAATACTGCATCATTATAAATAGTAAGTTGTCCAGCTGGGCACTAACATATCTTTAAATTACACTATCAAATAGTGCAGGGTTAATAGGTCCTGCCAAAAGTTTGGGATTGTTATAACGATGTTGGTCAAAGTTTAGATATATTTCAGACTTTTCTCCCATTTACTTTCATAGAAGTATTATAACTTCATATGATGATAGGTCATAGTTTTTCTCCGTTGAGCAAAAAATTTTTCACCATAAATAGTCTTCTATTTTTATATTTCACAAATCTATTTCTTTTTTAATTAGTGTCTGAACTCATGATTCTTCAGCACAATAGGTGGTAACTCGATAATATCATAGCAGATCTTTCAAGTAACATTAATACCTGGAAAGGATTTAAGATGCTTACACCACCTAAAGTTCAAGAAGAACAATCAAGCACAAGCACCACAATGCTAGAAATGACAATTGGGGCAGGACAGGGCGGAGTAAGGCAGGACAAAGACTAAACGGAGTAGGGCAGGGCGGGGTGGGTCAATATTTTTAATTTTTAAAATTAAACGGGTAGGGCAGGACAGGTGGTCGTGACTACATGTTCAAAAATTAAATGAGAGACTGAAGCATTTCGCTACAGGTGCATTTCGTTTATATGATCTGACGCATTTAAACATGATAAATAGGTTAGAAATTTAAAGACCTCTCAATTAATAAGCTAATCTAAAATAAGGCTAAAGGTTGATCATAAGGCCACTGAGGACAGTACTTTGTGTTTGTTATCTTTCCACTATTTGCTATTTAGATTAAATATCTTTCAGATGACTATACATATATATATATATATAAATATAGGCGGAACTCATAAACAGGCCCCTAAACTTGTTGGGTTTTTTCCCTCAGGTACCTTAACTACGCCATTTTCCTATTGAATCCTTGAACCACCCATAATTTGTTCCTTTTAAACATTATTGGCTGATGTGGCACAAAATGTGATCTCACGTCGCTTGAGTGTGTGAAGACGTTTTGAAGGCGCTGATGTAGATCTCTGAACCACCCACCAACGATCTTCTTCCCCTTTTAACCCTAATTTCTCCCCTTTTTCTCTTATTTCTCTTTTTTTTTTCTCTTCATCATTAAGTTGGAGCTGCTCATCAGAATATATCTCTTCTTCATTGATTTCTTCTTAATCATCAAGTTCCAATGCCGAAGTTATCTTGTTCATCGATTTCTTCTTCTTCAACAATAAAAATGACATAGAAATTAGAGAATGAACTTACCTCCCTAGATTAAACTCGAAAATCGTGATTGAACTCCAAAATTGTCTGCAATCTTCGATGATACCTTCAACAAAATACTCAAAATCACTTCAAAATCTGAGAATTTTAGTTGTATATAGCATAAATGTCACTGAAAGAAGACCAATTTTTAGGGTTTTCTCGTCTAGAATCAAGACACTTCGGGTCAGAAGTGTTTTGGGGGGAAATGAAGGGGCTTTAGGTTTTTAGGTTTGGAAAATGAATATGTGGCGCTGACGTGTAAATGGATTGAAGTTTGATTGGTTGCAATTTCCACGTGGAAAAGGTGGATCTCACGCTCACAATCAACAAAAAATATTTGTTGAAGTTTTGTGCCACATCAGCCAACAGTGTTTAAAAGGAACAAATTTTGGGTGGTTCAAGGATTCAATAGGAAAATGACGTAGTTGAGGTACCTGAAGGGAAAAACCCAACAAGTTTAGGGATCTGTTTATGTATTCCGCCATATATATATATATAATTTTGACCTCTCAACCTCGAATTAGACCACTCATTTTTCATGAAAAATATTTTTTAGGAAACATAAAAATATTTTCCTTAATTCATACCATACAAGCCCTTAAAGGAGAAAAAAATTAAAAATAATCTTGTATGAAACTACGTATTTATTTACCTAATAAGAAGCAATGAATAATATGAACACTCATATTATTCATTAGATTTACTTATTTTTATCTACTTTTAAATATAAATTTATTCATTTTCACCTGACTTATTTTCAACAAATCCATGTCCATTTTAAATATATGAATGATTCTCAAAATATCAACCATATTTAAGATTATAACATATAGTTTGTCATGAACAAAAAGAGAGAAATAGCTACGACCCTTTGAAGTTTAGTGGTTCAGCTGATAAATGAGTAGGACCAAGTCTTTACTTGGAACAGATGGATAAACCAGAAAAATAACTGACATGGTTCATCAAATCGTCTAGTTCAATGAAATCTAGAAAAGTAGAAGCATTAAAAGTTCAAAGAAGTTGGAAGATCAATAAAGGTAGTTTTGACTTACTACACAAGTGCAGCCTAATATAAAGAATCGGATCGAAAAACCTGTTTCATTGAGCTTACGAGTTTTTGCAATTGTCAAATATAAATTCTTGTATTTGGTTTATTATCGAGTCGTATAGTTTAGGAATAAATAAAATTAGGAAGTTGATTTCAAGAAATATAGGTAACTTAAAAAGGAAAGGAATAACTTGTGAAGGTAATGCATTAGGGTTAGAGTTAGTTCCTGTGTTGCAACTCTTGAAAATTAAATTCTGTTTAGTGAATTTAGGAGAAATCCTACAAAGGTGGAGGTCATGATTTTTCGCCTTTGTGAATCGGGTGTTTTCCATGTACACACCATGTTCGTACTGTACTATAAATCTATAATTCATAATTGTTAACAAGATATAAGAAAGAGGTAAAGTAACTCCGTCTATCACTCAAACAAAAATTAGGCATTACTCATAGTATTTGATATGTATTTAAAAAAAATTTTGTATCTGATACGATATTTGATGATATTTATAAAAAAAAACATATATTGAAAATGATACCGAAATACTCTATATAGTTGCATATACAATTCATGTATATTATTTTAATACTAGAAAAAATATAAATTAATATTAGTAAAAACTGATTATTCAGATATTCGAACTTTGAATACTTTATCTTGATTGAAATGTCCTTTCTGTGTAATTAAATATTTCTATATGTGTAAGAAATTAATATGATATAATTGAAACGTTTCTTGACAAGTGAAAATCATAATTCTCTATTATATGAATATATGTAAATCAAAGTCGAACAAACAATGATTATCGATTTATTAGACTGCAAAATACCAAAAACAAACCTTAAAATAACAAAGTAGTTTAATATGATAATATAGTTATTTTACATATCAAAACCAAAATTAACAAAGCGAAATTTTAGATACCGTACTGTACCATACCATACCCGTAAAACTTTCTTCTGTGAATTTCATGCTTTACTGCTTCGCTTCTAAAGCCACTACAAATTGCTAGGAGGCACGGAGGATATTGAGTTTTAGAGTTTTACACATGGGTGTGTTTGCTACGAAAGAAAATATTTTCCAATTTTCTCATGTTTGATTGACTTAAATATTTTGAAAAATATTTTCCAAACAATTTATTTACATCAAATTTAAGGAAAATGACTTTCCTTAAAAAAGTAAGGATAATAGTTTCCAAAATCATTTTGAACCTCACACCTCAAATTTTCATCATAACTTAAGTCTCGGGTATCAATTCCCAATACTAATCCTAGATCCTGCTCCTGATTCTCAATTTGAGACTCAACATCGATTTGAAACCCAACTCCCGAGGTGCAGATTGATTTGGGTGGGATATCAAGTTAGAATTAAAGGTTTTGGGGTCGTGGTCGGATCTCAAGTCGGGGTCAGATCTAGGGTCGAGTAACGGGTTCAGGATCAAGCCGGGTATCGGGTTGTGTATTGGGTTAAAGTTGGGTCTTCAATCAGGGGTCGAGGCGGTCGGGGTCGCGTATCGATATTGGATATCGGGTAAGGGTTGGGGTCTGTCTCGAGTCGGGTCTTAGGGTTACAGGTCGGGGTTGTGTTGGTTCTTGGGATCAAGGTCAAGTCCAGGGTCAGGGTTAGGGTCAGGGGTTGGGTCTTAGGTCGGGTTCAAGTCGGTTGTCAAGGTCAAATCTTGGGTGAGGGTCAGAGTCAGAGTCGGGGTCGGGTCTTAGATCGAATGTCGAGGTTGAATTCCATCTCAAAAGTTGAATCTTGAGTCAGATGTTGTGGTTGGGAGTCGGGCTTAGGTCTCGGGTCAGAGTGGGGTCTTAGTTTGGGTTTTAAGGTTGAGTCGGGGTCGGGGTCGGGGTCAGGTCCCGAGTCAATGTCGGGGTTGGATTCCATATCAAAAGTTGGATCTTGAGTCGGATGTTGGGCTCAGGAGGTTGGGCTTGGGTCTAAAATATAAAAGATATTTTCTAAAAAAATATTTTTTATTCACCAATACATTAGAGATTTTTTTCCACTGAGCTACCAAACATGAGAAAATAAGTTAGAAACTAACTTATTTTCTAGAAGAACTTTTTCCTTCATACCAAACACACCCATAATTTTAAAAATAGTTATAACTTTCTAAAATGTGGTCAAATCCATTAAAGTTACAGCCAATTTCTCTCCTAATACTCTGACCTTTTTCTTGATTAAATCCTGTAATAATATTCCAAACAAATACAAAGCATGAAAATGACTGTACTTGCTTATTCTCACCTTCCTTCAAACGGAAAAGTAGCCATTCACATTATTTTCTGGAAATTTTTTATGTACTGAACGATTCTCGATATATAATTGACTGCAAAAAGTCACCAATTCTCCTTGACATACTCCACACTAAAATATATTTTAACGTAAGTTTCCCTCTATTCCAATGAAATTAGTCCTTCCAAATTATAAGTACATATAAAAGGATCTTTAATGAGCCGGAGAATCGGAGTATCAAAAATCACAACAAACAGATAATACGTACATTTCTAGTCTCCTTTAACAATAATGGCTCCTAATTATGTGATGATGGTTGGTCTGATAACATTAATTTGCTTTTCACTATCTTTTGGTGATGATGTTATGTTACCAACACACAACCATCTCATAGCCAAACCTAACCGCAATGGAAGTTGTGGCAATGTCTTCATCCCTTTCCCATTCGGGTTGACCATGTAGGAAATATAGAAGGAGAATACTATCTTTAGAAAATGCTCAAGTTTTATATAGGCAACTTAAGGCCACTTGAGATGATTAGAATCATCAATTACATCTCTATTTATACTAGTAAAATGTAAAATCAAAGGTCTTGCACAAATAACTAGATATATGTATCACAATTAATTAGATACATGTATTACAAACTCCTAAAAGACTTCTTGAAAAACTAAGAGCTATATTGGAAGACTAAACATCAAGGTGTGAATGCATTAATTTCAACACTCCCCCTTAATGCATTTGCTTTACAACTCCAATGTGTTCTTGAAAATAGGAATTTTTTTCTCTAGGAAGTGCTTTGTGAAGATGTCAGCAAGTTGTTCTCCTGTCTGACAATAATTGCAACTTGAAGAAACCTTACCCCTATACAAGAACCAGATTATTTTACTTTTGACGAGACAAACAAAACACAACACAATAAAACATAGATTTTATCGTGGAAACCTTCCTATCTCAGGGAAGGTAAAAACCACACCACAATCTTATTCACTTCAAGATTCACGTCCTTTTCAAGATTACAACTCAAAAGGAACTAACTCTAGTACATTTAACTCTCCAACGATTAACTATAACCGAAGACTCAACTCTCCAAGAAGTCAAACTCTCTTCTTGTTACAATTCTCTCAAAACTCTCTCTTAACTCTACCCCCAAGAAGTCAAACCCACTTCTTGTTACAATTCTCTCAACACTCTCTCTCTACTCTACTCTCCAGGAAGCCAAACCCACTTCTTGTTACAAATCTAGGAATTATTACAACTCAATAATAAACCTAGAACAAATCAACAAAGACTAATAACCCTAGACTTTAATTGATCAGACTTCAACATTTAATAGTTCAGACTCGAACACAACTCGTGAACCTGGTTCCTGCGTTGCTGTGACGAAGCCTTGCAATTTTGTCGAACAGAACTCGTGAACCTGGTTCCAGTGTTGCTATGACGAAGCCTTGCAGTTTTGCTCCAATGGATATTGCTCTCAAGATGATAACTTTCGTGAATATGCAATAGATATCGCTCTGCCTTTACTGGAAACACTACTAAAAAATAGGCGAAAAACGACAGTCAAAAGCGACGGACTGCGTCTCTTTTTTGGTCAAAATCGACGGAAAAGCGACGAAATCAAGTTCGTCACTTTTTGGCTCGACGCTTTTCAAAAAGCGACGAACAGCGTCGCAAACAAGCGACGGACTGCGTCTCTTTTTATTTATTTTTTTAAAAATATTTTCTTGAATAATGCGACGCTGTCCGTCGCTTTTTCATATTTTTTAATTTCTAAAAAGTGACGCAGTCCGTCGTTTATTTTCAATTTATAATTTTTTAAAATCTTGAAAAGCGACGGACAAAGAGACACCGTCCATTAATTTTTTTTAAAATTCCAAAAAGCGAAGCCGTCCGTCGCTTTTCTGCAAATTATATTTTTAAAAACCTAGAAAAGTGACAGAATAAAGGACCCTATCCGTCGCTTTTCTTGGTTTTTTTAAAAACAAATGCAGAAAAGCGATGGACAAAACCACCCTGTCCATCGCTTTTTCAGCACTTTTTTTACAGCAGAAACTGCCTACCTGCAAATTAAATCTAATTCAATATCAAATCAATTCATCCCATTCAAACAAAAACACATAATTAACATGCTACACAAAATATAAACTAACAAGCTTAATGAAACCTTCAAAAATATATAAATTGTAATTTAAAGACTTATAAAGTCTTTCAAAGAACAAAATTAGTTCATAAATACTACATTTGAAGATCTACAAAGTTCAAGCTTAACTAATTCGTAAACAATGATTAAGTTTAAGATTTCAAATACTTAATTATATTCCTAATTAAGTTTAAGTTATTATAAATTAAGGTCAAAGGTCTAATTAAGTTCAAATATATTAAGGTCAATAAGATTTGAAGTACTTCAAAGTTCAAATTAAGTTCAAAGTTCTAATTAAGTTCAATTATTAAGTTTCAATTAAGCTCAACAAGATTTTTAGTTCATATTCTTAATTAAGTTCAGGTTATTATAAATTAAGCACAAAGTTCTAATTAAATTCAAATACATACCAAGGTTAATAAGATTTTAAATAATTCAAAATTCAAATTAAGTTCAAATTATGTTCAAGCTTAATTAAATAGTTCATAGAGACTACATTTTATCAAGATTTCTAAAGTTCAACCTAATAATTTGTTCATAAATTCTACAAATCAAGATTTCTAAAGTTCACAATCTAAAGTTCTGAAATCCTACAATAATTCAAGATTTCTAAAGTTCACAACCTAAAGTTCTAAAATCCTACAATAATTCAAGATTTCTAAAGTTCACAACCTAAATTTCTAAAATCCTACAAAAATTCAAATACTCTAAAGTTCACAACTTAAGTTCTAAAATTCACCAAAACTCAAGTTCTCTAAAGTTCACAACTTAAAGGTTCTAAAATTCTACAATAATTCAAGATTTCTAACGTTCACAACCTAAAGTTCTAAAATCCTACAAAAATTCAAGTTCTCTAAAGTTTACAACTTAAAGTTCTAAAATTCTACAATAATTCAAGATTTCTAACTTCACAACCTAAAATTCTAAAATCCTACAAAAATTCAAGTTCTCTAAAGTTCACAACTTAAAGTTCTAAAATCCTACAATAATTCAAGATTTTTCAAAAGTTCTAAAATCCTACAAAAATTCAAGTTCTCTAAAGTTCACAATTTAAAGTTCTAAAATCCTACAATAATTCAAGATTTCTAACGTTCACAACCTAAAGTTCTAAAATCCTATAGTAATTCAAGATTTCTAAAATTCACAACCTAAAGTTCTAAAATCCTATAATAAATTCAAGATTTCTAAAGTTCACAACCTAAAGTTCTAAAATCCTACAATAATTCACGATTCTAAAGTTCACAACCTAAAGTTCTAAAATCTTACAAAAATTTAAGTTCTCAAAAGTTCTAAAATCCTACAATAATTCAAGATTTCTAAGGTTCACAATCTAAAATCATACAATAATTCAAGATTTCTAAAGTTCACAACCTAAAGTTCTAAAATCCTACAAAAATTCAAGTTCATATCTAATTTCTAATATTAGTTCTATATAAACTTCAAATTTAAAAATTTCTAAGTTCAAGAATTCAAATAACCTAATTTCAAATTTCATATACTATCCAATATTTTTCTAACTTCAAAGTAATCTAACTTTCATGTACAATCTAATATTTTTCTAACTTCAAGTTTCAAACTTACTAAATTCAAGAATTTCCATGTTGGAAATTTCAACTAATCTAATTTCAACTTTCATATACTATCCAATATTTTTCTAACCTCAAAATAATCTAACTTTCATATACAATTCAATATTTTTCTAACTTCAACTTTCAAAAATACTAAATTTAAGAATTTCAAAGTTGGAAAATGCAATTAATCTAACTTCTAATTATTTGTTAGTTCTAACTTCTAATACTCAATTCACAATCATATTTAAAAATCCCCAATTTAAATGAAAACCCTAAAATAAAAAAATTTCAATTCTCTCCCTAACTAACAATAATCAAATATACAAATTAACAATTGCATAGCACAATTTAACAAACTAAAATAATATACTAACTTATAACAAATCAAATATTACTAGAATTGAAAATAAAACTAAAATTAAACCCTAACCTTAACAAGCTAAGGAAAAGAGGAAGTGGGGACGACGGGTGGCGGCGCCGGCAGGGCAAGGCGGCGACGGGATTAGTGCTCGGGGAGAGAAGAGCGACGGCGACACATCTGGTTTTAAAGAGAAGGGAGAGAAGAGAGAAGAGAGAGAAAGAGAGATGGGAAAATGGGGAAAACCCCGCTTTTGGTTCAACATAATTTAAAAAAAGCGACGGACATCGTCTCTTTGTCCGTCGCTTTTTAAAAAATATTTGACAAACATTTTGACCAAAAAGCGACGGACTAAGAGACCCTGTCCGTCGCTTTTTAAAAATGTTTGACCAGATATTTTGACCCAAAAGCGACGGACTAAGAGATGTCGTCCGTCGCTTTTTAAAAAAAATAATTAATAAAATAAAATAAATTAAAAACGACGGACAGCGTGGTTATTGTTTAATTTATAAATAATTACTTTTAATAAAAAGCGATGGATGGCGTCTCTTTATATATTAAATAAATAATTATTAATTATATATATATTTGGCGCAAAAATCTGCGAAAAAAAAGCGATGGACTAAGAGATGCCGTTCGTCGCTTTCTGTAAAATAATATTAAAAAATAATTATTTTTACTAAAAAGCGACGGACAATGTGGAAAATGGCGTCGCTTTTTTGAGCGACACGGTCCGTCGCTTTTCTGTCCGTCGTTTTTTAGCAGTTTTTTCGTAGTGAAAATTCTTTCGATTTGTGTTTTTGCAGAGACGACTCTTTTCCTTCTTTGGCTTGAACCTTTTATAGAGTTTGATTTGCCTTCATCAACTTCTACAAGGAAAGGAATAACAAATCCTTTTCCTTCTTGAACTTGTCTATATTTACTTCTTTCCTTATTTGACTTGAATTGCTACTTTTTTATTTCTTTCCTTATTTGACTTGAATTGCTACTTCTTTATTTCTTTCCTTATTTGCTTCTTTCCTTCTTTTCCTTCTTTATTTCTTTCCTTCTTTGCTCCTGTGTTTCAGTTCTTTCTTTATTTCTTTTTTCGCTCCTTTATTTCTGCACTTTTTCTTCTTTGCCGCAATCTCTCATATTTGTACAGGTTGTCTGCAGTCACGTCTGAGAACCTGGTTCACCTGATAGAGTACACATAAGACAACAAGTAGTGAATCATGTTCACTTTATCAATCATCAAAACTACTTTATATGTTATCCTACTTCCCAATATTTTTGTCTTTTTTGATGATGATAAACAATGCTTTGTCACACATCAAGACTCTTTGTCAATCATCAAAACTACAAACAATCAAGACTCTTTGTCAATCATCAAAACTACAAACTTCATGTTCTCTCATTCCCCAGCAATTTCTCCCTTTTTGATGATGACAAACTATGCATAATATATCTCTTACCCCCATCATATAACTTCCCCCTTTTGGAATCATTGAAAACCAACAACCAAATAACTCGACTTACATCAATGAGTGCAATATCATTTTAACTCATGGCCACATGGGCAACACTTTCAAGTATACTTCTGCTAACAATAAGGTAAGTTAATATGAGGATATTATCCATCTTAAACTCACAGACAATCAAGATCTTCAATGAGAAACAAAATAAATAAATATGTACCAGTTTAAGCCCTTACAACCCTAAATCAAAAGCATATGATATCATGAGTATGAGACATACATAAGCACATCAAAGAGTCTGAAAAATGAAGGATAAGGATTGGGACGAAGATTACTAAAGTGAGGAGGAAAAGAATAATTATTGCCATCAATAATTTTTTCAGTACGCCCATTGTGCACCAGCCCCTTCGTTATGATCATTTTTCTTAGAATGTGAAATTTCATCAAGAGCAACACGAGGTCCATCATCAGTTAAGCATTGTTAGTTTCAAGGAGACTAGGTGAGTATTCTCAAGTATTAGGACCAACAACAACTGAGTTATGAAGCTCTTTTTTTTTGAACTTTTCATTTTTTTATTCTACTCCATAACATTTTCACTCCTCCATTTTTTTTTTGGATAGCCTTTTTCTTGATGATATTTCGAAGGAGTACCAACTATAAGTAAGAGATTCATCACATTTTGGTGCAATAGAGACGAGTTTATCAATAATGAAGGCAAACACCGATAATAGTTTGTTCCTAAGAGAATTGTCCCCCCTGAGAGATAACTGGTTATAAACTTAGAATGGATCGAATATCAATTTGGAATTTGTGAACCTGGTTCAGATGTGAGAGGTAAAACAAGGTTCCCCCTGAATTAAAGCAAGGGTGGCTTCAAGACTAAGGTCTTCATCATTTGAGTGTGTTTGGGATTGAATGATGCTTATTTTCAAAGAGAGGGTTCTTGGTGATTTTTAAAAGAATTGGATTTTTAAAAGAATTGGATTTTGATGATCGACTAGGTTCACTAGTGCTTATGTTTGACACAAACTCAGAAAATTCATGCATTTAAAAAATGATGGTACATACCTAAGTGTTATAGAGAAACCAGGTTCCCCTTTTGTGTGTTCCTCAATGATTTACTTAATGTTGTTAGTAAAAGAGTAGGGATAATATCCGCAGACCTTCTAAACATTTTTTGAGATGTGCCTGGAGTGTGTACATGTTACAGTACGAGATTGAGTTGGCAGATATTCATTGTATAATTACTCAAGAATAATATTATTAGTTTACTAGCCAATTATTAAAGGAAATCATGATAATGGATCAACTTGTTTCGACAAGACCAAGCTTTGGCTGATTTTTCTCAAGTACTTCATAGTCAAGGCCTTCATGAGTATGTCTGCATCATCATGTTCTCCCAGATCAAAGGAATCTCAAGTTGAGTAACAGAAAACCAGGTCCCTATCAATTTTCAATAACTTCCAATGAATAACAAGGACCAGGTTCACACATCGAAGTTCCCCCCTAAAGGTGTACCATATCTAAGTGTCCTGATTGCTCTGTTATTCCCCCTATCTCCAAGACCATGGGTTAATCCAGTAACTTTTACTGCAGATGCATCAATGATTGTTAAATGTGAACCTGGTTCATCTACGATCTACGATGTTACCTAAATTGGCATCATCAAAGATGTTTGATATCAGGTCACTTTCTTCAGTGTCAACCTTTTTATTTTGCTTGAATGATGACTTCACATTTTCCCTTTTGCATAGACACCATCCACAATAGCTACACAGGTTTTGATTCAGAGAGTCGCATGAACCAGATCCTTCATGACTAGTTTACTTAAAAGAGAAAAACTAGCATGACCCATTTTCTTATGCCCAAGTAGAGAAATATCATTAATGACGTTTCGGCAAGTAAGATTCTCTTCATGAATGGACATCTTATCAACTTTGTATACATTCTTGTGTCTTTTCAGAACCACGTTCCCAGAGTTACAGTTTGGCACACGATATTCAGCTGATGTGAAAAGTACATTATTTTCTTTGTCACATATTTCAGAGATGCTCAACGTGTTGTGCTTCAATACTTGAACATAAAACACATTCTTTATGGCATGTGGTTGTGACTTTTCAACTTTGTAAATCTTGACTCTTTCACCTTTCTCATCCTTTTCAAGAACTCCACTGCCGCCTTGAAAATCAGAGAGTGAGAGGAAATTTTCTACCATTTTTAGCACCTGTTTGGAGCATGAACTATCCATGTACCAGGTTGACCTTTTTCCTCTCATCTTCACCTAAAACACTAGTCAAAATTTAGCCTTGGGAACCCAGATTAGCTTGGGCCCCTTTTTGTGAGTAAAAGGATGAATAAGATCTCTTCTAGCCCAGAAAGGCAAATAAGAAAAACCTTTTATCTGGAGTATTTTTATTTGGAACCAGGTTCTTAACCGTTTCAGCCCTTTCCTTTTTAGTGAACTTAACATTTTTCTGAAAGGCCTCAAATAAAGCTTTACATTGATTCCTTGAATGACCTGAGTTTCCACAATGAGTACATACACTTTTAGACATGTGAATGGTGTATGCTACAAGTTTTTCTGTCTACTAAAACCTATCCACTTTGACTGGTGGTCTGCCTTTCTTGAATTTGAGTTAAAATTTCAGAGGACCTGGTCCATCTAAGATTTCGTTCCAGATCCAGTTTGGTTTTATCAAGATTTTCTTGTAGCAGCCTATTTCTTTCAGTTAAGGCTTGACAATTTATGGTTAACCATTTTATTTCTTCTTCCAGAGCAAATTGAAGTTCACTAGCAGATTTTTTTCCCTTGTGACTCAACTCTGGGGTCTTAACCCGTTCTTTTAATTTATTTTGAAGACAATGATTGTGTTTCTCAAGATTGTCATTTTGTTCTCTTAAAGATGCATAGTCTTCTATCATTTGTTCTCTTTTAGAACTAATTGACTGATATGCATCTATAAGAGTACTCAATAGGGATTATAGTTCACTTTTAGAATAGGAATCAATATTTACTTTATGTGATAAAGACTTACCTTGTTTTGTTTGTCATCTTCTTCAGAATATGTTCTAGCCATTTGTGCAAGAATCGTTTCTTGGGATTGACAAGTGTTCCTCTCATCTTCTGATTCTGTTTCAGCAATGAGTGCAAGAAAATCATATTTATTTGTTTGTTCTGTTGCAAGTAGTGACTGATTTTCGAATCCTCCATCCTCAGGTTCTTCTTCTGATAAGTCCCTCATAGCGGCAAAGGCCCTTTTCATTGAGAGATCAGCTCCTTGATTGGTCATTCATCTGTTTGTGGGAATGTACTTATCATTCTTGATTTCTTTTGCTTTCTCTGAACTGTTCCTCTTTTCCTCTAAGGCCTTTAATGGATAAAACTTGATAAAGTGATCCGAACTTCCACACTTGTGACAAACTTGATCTCTTGGATTTTCAGTGATTTTCTGAGAGTTCCTTCTTTGAAACACTTGTCCATTTTTTAACATTATTGAGAACCTTTTGGTCATTAGCGCGATGTTTTCGTCCTCAAAATCTTCTGTTGTTGTGTCTTTAAGAACCAGGCTTCTCCTTCCTTTTACCTCTGATTCCTTTTTCTTGATTTTTCTTGAATTCATAGGTCATGAGATTTCCGATGAGTTCATCCATAGCTAACTTATCTAGATCACGTGCTTTAGTAATGGCTTCTACTTTGCTTTCCCAAGACTCTGGAAGAACACTCAAAAGTTTTCTAACTGCCTTTCCATTGAGAATTATTTCTCCTAGTGAGTAGATTTCATTAATGATTGCAGTGAACCTGGTATGCATCTCTTGGATTGTTTCACCTTCTGCCATTCGAAATAGTTTGTATTGTCTGTTCAAATTATCAACTTTAGACTTCTTTACCTAAGTTGTTCCTTCATGCGCAGTTTGCAGAGTTTTTCATGTTGCTTTTGCATCTTGACATGATGAGATTCGATTGTATTCGTCTGGACCTATTCCACACATCAAGATCTTTTTAGCTCTAGCATTGTTCTGAATTGCAAGTTTATCTGCAACATTCCATTCTTTCCTGTCCTTTGGTACCTGAGTCGTTCCGTCAGTTCCAATTTTCATGGGTATGGTTGGACCATCCAACAGGAATCCCCATAGGTCTGGGTTTTCTCCTAGTAAGTGATCCATCATGCGGTTCTTCCAACATCCATAATACTTTCCATTAAACAGTGGTTGGTTGAGTTGGTGAAATGATCTGATGGACCCTTGTACTTGTATGAGTTTGTATTCTGAATGCTTCTACTTGACCCTTTGTCAACTGAACCCTTAATTTAAATGAGATTTTGAAACCCCTCCAACCATGTGGGTAGCTCACTCTCTCTTACATAAATGACATAGCATCTCCACGTCAGATATAATAATGCCATGTCATAATTATTTCATAAATATTTTTAAATTATTAACCAAAAATGTTATTCCATAAAAGACAAAAATAATAAATTTCCTAATTACAAAAATAAAATAAAATAGTTATTTCTCTCACCTTTCCTCCACCTCCCTCAACCAACAACCACCATTAATACCATCTTCATTCACTTTATTTTTTTTCTTCTTCAGAGTTGTTATTGTCTATAGTCGTCACCAAGCTCTTCAAGTTCTTAAAAATTATAATTCAATTTTTTCTCGAAGTTTCTAATATTCGTAACTCTTAATCATATTTTTTTACCAAAATTTACATCATCCATTTGAAGCACCATAAATTTCTTTTCTCTATTAGTGCCAATAAATCACCATTAAAATATCACAATAGATCATAATATTTGAACAAAATTTTACATAACACATTTCACCTAATTTCACAAAGAAATTGAACAATCACTTTTCTTCCTTCAAGACTATTGAATCTTTGTCACCTTATGGATTGTAAATAACCCAGAAAAATGGAAAGAAAAACAGATCTACCATAACAACACATTTTCGTTCCTCTAGGAAGAAAAAAGATATTAAAAAAGGAAAGAAAAGAGAAATTGGAGATGGCTGGGAAAGGGAGAAAAAGAAAAGAAATGGGGGTTGGATGGGGAAGAAGGTAATGGTAATTAGAGAGGGAAAGAGAAATAGGGTGGGCCGGGAGAAAAAGAAGAAAAAGTGATTTTTTTTATTTTTGGTCCAAAATTTTTAGCCCAAAATTTGAAGTTCACGCTCGTTCTATGCGTGAAATCACGAGTTGGTGCCAACTCAATAATTCAATTGCCACATAAGCTTGGTCAATGGTCAGAAGGCTTAAAATATTGAGTTTAAGGGTTCCGTTGACAAATAGTCAAGTAAAAGGGTTCAGAATACAAACTCATACAAGTACAAGGGTCTACCAGACCATTTCACCGGTTCAGTTTGACAAGCTCCTTCTTGTGGTGTAGGTGGTGCAACCATTGATCCTTTTCAAGATGTGAGACTTTTAATGAAAAGACCTGCTCTGATACCAGTTGAAGAAACCTTACCCCTATACAAGAATCAGATTCTTGTACTTTTGTCGAGACAAACAAAATACAACACAATAAAACAGAGATTTTATCGTAGAAACCTTCCTACCTCAGGGAGGGTAAAACCACACCACAATCTTATTCACTTCAAGATTCACGTCCTTTTCAAGATTAAAACTCAAAAGGAACTAACTCTAATACCTTTAACTCTCCAACGATTAACTATAATCGAAGACTCAACTCTCCAAAAAGTCAAACTCGCTTCATGTTACAATTCTATCAAAACTCTCTCTTAACTCTACCCCCAAGAAGTCAAACCCACTTCTTGTTATAATTCTCTCAACACACTCTCTCTAATCTACTCTCAAAGAAGCCAAACCCACTTCTTATGACAAATCTAGGAATTATTACAACTCAATAATAAAACTAGAACAAATCAACAAAGACTAATAACCCTAGACTTTAATTGATCAGACTTCAACATTTAATAGTTCAGACTCGAACACAACTCGTGAACCTGGTTCCTGCGTTGTTGTGACGAAGCCTTGCAATTTTGTCGAACAGAACTCATAAACCTGGTTCCAGTGTTGCTATGACGAAGCCTTGCCATTTTTCTCCAATGGATATTGCTCTCAAGATGATAACTTTCGTGTATATGTAATAGATATCGCTCTGCCTTTGCTGGAAAATTCTTTCGATTTGTGTTTTTGCAGAGATGACTTTTTTCCTTCTTTGACTTGAACCTTTTATAGAGTTTGATTTCCCTTCATTAACTTCTACAAGGAAAGGAATAACAAATCATTTTCCTTCTTGAACTTGTCTATATTTACTTCTTTCCGTATTTGACTTGAATTGCCACTTCTTTATTTCTTTCCTTATTTGACTTGAATTGCTACTTCTTTATTTATTTCCTTCTTTATTTCTTTCCTTATTTGTTTATTCCCTTCTTTGTTTCTTTCCTTATTTTCCTTCTTTATTTCTTTCCTTATTTGTTTCTTTCCTTCTTTTCCTTCTTTATTTCTTTGCTTCTTTGCTCCTATGTTTCAGTTCGCTCTTTATTTCTTTTTTCGCTCCTTTATTTTTGTACTTTTTCTTCTTTGCCGCAATCTCTTATATTTGTACAGGTTGTCTGCAGTCACGTCTGAGAACCTGGTTCAGCTGATAGAGTACACATAAGACAACAAGTAGTGAATCATGTTCACTTTATCAATCATCAAAGCTACTTTATATGTTCTCCTACTTCCCAACATTTTCCCCATTTTTGATGATGATAAAGAATTCTTTGTCATACATCAAGACTCTTTGTCAATCATCAAAACTACAAAGCATCAAGACGCTTTATCAATCATCAAAACTACAAACTTAATGTTCTCTCATTCCCCAGCACAACTGAATTTCGCCTTTCTCTTGTGCTTTTGAATATCTCCTTCTTGATCGAGTTTGGTTTTATAAATCTACTTTAGACTTACAACTTATCTTTCTTTGGGTATACTCACACACTCCCAAGTATTATTTTTCTCAATCATCCGAATTTTTCTGTCAAGGCTTTCTTCCAAACATCATGCTTTATTGCCTCCTCATAATTTTCTTTCTCAACACCGGCAAAGTTGCATCTTTGATAAATATCACTCAACATTTTTGTTCCTCTTGGAGGTGGTTCTTCATCATCTGAATCTGAGATTTCTCCCCCTTGAGGGACATCTTCATCTTCCTCATCCTCTTCTTGATTTAACACATCTAAAGATATGATAAAAATATTCTCTACCTTAATCTCAGTATGTATCTCAGGAAGGCCTTGCACCATGTATTTTTGCTTGAGAAGATTCAAACCATGAAAATTCAAGTGACAAAATCTTTTGTGCCATAGCCATGAATCATCTACAACTTCATTTTTGAATGCATTGCAATGAAATTGTAAAGGGAATTTTCTTTTAATCATAAATCTCTACTGAAATACGAACCTAAGACAACCATGAATCTCTACTTCAACAATGACTTGATTTGGCTCTATTTTATCATAAATTTTGCAATAATTATCTTTAAACACAAGAGAATAACCATTTTCCATGAATTGACCAACACTAAGAAAATTTTCTTTCAAGTCAGGAACATAAAGCACATCCTGAATTTGCTTACCGCTCCCTTTTATGTTGATCGAAATGGTACCTTTACCTTTTGCATCAACTAAGGCTCCATTCCCATTCCCACTTTAGTAGTGATGCTACTATTAATTGAGAGGAAAGCCTTTTCATCTCCAATCATGCGATTGCTACAACCTCTATCAACATACCATTAATTGGTCTTTACTGAAGCATCAGATTGAGAAGCAAATAAAAGGCTTTCTTCCCTTTCTTCCTCCTATTTTTCACAAAAAAATGCTAGCTGTCATTGCTTCTGCCAGCAATCCTTCTCAATGTGGCCAAACTTTTTACAAAAGTTACATTGGGGCTTGCCTTTGTGCCAACATTTTTCTGCATTGTGATTAATCCTTTTGCAAATTTTACAAAAAAGACTAGTACTTTTCTCACCTTTTTCTTCAACCTTCTTAGAAGAATCATCATGATCCTGCTTTTTTTTTTGTATTGTAATTCTTCTTTTGTTGATTTTTTGAGAAATTTTGAGAATTCTCATTGGTTCTGCACTGGAAAGCCATCTTTTTGGGTTGATCTTCACGAAAAAATCTTCGCTTCTCGTGTGCACCAAATGATCCAACCAGCTCTTTGATATGAAGCTTAGAAAGATCTTTCGTCTCCTCAGTGATAGCAACAATGTACTCATACTTTTCTGTGACACAAATTAGAATCTTTTCCACAACTTGTTGGTCAGAAATTGTATCACTATGATTTCTCATTTCATTAATAATATTCATGACTCTTGTGCAATATTCATCTATTTTTTCTGATTCTATCACCTTCAAGTTTAGAAACTCTCTTCTAAGAGTTTGAAGATTTATAATGCGTACATTTTCGTCATCATACACCTCTGTTTCTAGAGACTCCCAAGCGTCCTTTGCAGTCTCACAAGTAGAATTTTTTGCAAAATATGCTCTTGAGACTCCCATTTGGATTTTTCTCAAGGCTTTTACGTCTTGACGATACTTAGCCTCCAGATTTTTCATCTCTGCTACTGAAAGTTCACCATCATTTTCTGGCTCTTCATAGCCATTTACAATAATAGTCCACAAACCTTATGCTTTTAGATGTGTTCTCATTCTTATCTACTAGTATTCAAAATCATTTCCATCAAAAAATGGAGTAAGAACAACTGAAGAATCAACACCTTCATTTGTTTTGGATGCCATATTTTTTTCTTCACCTAACCCCAGATTAAGAACGAAAAACTTTCTCTTGATACTAATTTGTAGGAAATATAGATGAGAATACTATCTTTAGAGAATGATCAAGTTTTATATAGGCTACTTAAGGCCACTTAAGATGATTAGAATCATCAATTACATCTCTATTTATACTAGTAAAATGTAAAATCAACGATATTGCACAAATAACTAGATACATGTATCACAATTAATTAGATACATGTATTACAAACTCCTAAAAGACTTCTTGAAAAACTAAGAGCTAATATTGGAAGACTAAACATCAAGGTGTGAATGCATTAATTCCAACAGACCTGAGATTTCTGTCTGGAGGGTCAGTTCCTTGTCACTTGTGATTACTCCTTTCAACCTCACCAACCTTTTTTAGGAAACAGAGATATTGAAATTACAAGCATATCTCTCACTGAGCAGCTTTACGACTTACAATTCATATGTAGAGATTGTTATAGTGCTGGGCTAAGCACGGGAAAATCAAATCCATGGATATGATTACCACCATTGCTTAGTATGAACTACACGGCAAATAAGTTCATTGCAGTTGGCTGTGACACATACACCATTCGTTCAGGGTTATTATCACAAGTATAATCCTAATATCGGTGATTCCTACATAACAGGATGCATGTCCATATGCAAAAGTATTGATGCTGCTGCTGATGGTGATTATAACTTATGTTCTGGGGTCGGTTGTTGCCAGACATCCATCCCTAACGGAGCACGTAATGTCACCATACGACTAAGTAGCTATTATAATCATACAAATTTGACGAACAACCCCAGTTGCAGCTATGCCTTTGTGGTAAAAGAAGCTAATTTTAGCTTTTCTATGAGTTACCTCATCAATTTGCAGAAAGCAGAGAAGCTTCCTCGTGCTAGATTGGGCAATTGGTGAAGAAACATGTGAAGTAGCTAAGAGAAACTCGACTACATGTGGATGTAAGAGTAAAAACAGTGATTGTCATGATAATTCAAATGGATGTAGATGTTCCTGCTTGAAGGGATATGATGGATATATAATCCATACCAGAAAGATGGTTGTCAAGGTATAATTCAATTAAACTTCTTTTGACTTTAACCTCAAAATTAACTCTTTTTGTTTTTTTAATTAGTGCAGGTGAATTTTGAAATGAAATCAACTTTTTCGCAATTGAATATTTTATGACATATATGTTTGTGCTCTATGAGTCTGAAGATATCAACGAACGCATAGATCGGAAATCAGATAATAGATGTGCCAAAGATGCCATTTTCCAGTGCCACAATACACAGAAGGGAATTATACATGTATAAGCCTTCCAAATTTTACTATGGAAAGTTCAAAGGGAAACTCACTTATTGAGATGCAATCAATCCTTACTTTTAAATCACACAGTTTCTCATGCATATGTTTTGACAATAGTCATTCCCTATTCATGTGGGGGATTGTTGGGTTTTAAAGGTGTGAATAGGAAATGAAGGGTTGTGACTCTCCTGAAAGGTTGTGACTTTGTCGAAGGGTTGTGACCTTTATGAAAGGTTGAGTCTTTTCTAAAGGGTTGTGACCGTTTGAAAGGTTATGCCTTTTCCAAAGGGTTTTGACCTTTCTGAAAGGTTGTTTTTTCCCAAAGAGTTGTGACCTTTACTCTTTATTGGCTATAAATAGAGAGTTTTTCTCTCATTTTCTGCATTGAATTCTTCCCTTCATCAGCATACATTTCTTTCATAACAAAATCGATCGATCGTGTCTGTGTGTGTGATTCATTGCTATCTTTTTGAGTTCATTGAAATTATCGACGTTTGAGGTACCACTACTTCTTTAATGGTTAATTAATTTTATCTTGGGAGGAATTAATCTACAACCTCGGGTACTTGAGGGGATTAAATTTCTTAAGGACACATGCACAGTGGGTTCTGTGGACTCGGATAGTTCTTTTATTTTTATTTTCATCTTTTATATTTCTGCTTTGCTAATCTGAATACAAGAAATAACAAGCTTAAGAAATCTCATATTGTTGGTAATTTCTGTGGTAAGGAAATTACTTTTATTTTCTGTGTGATAAAATAAATTTGAGATGAATTAGTACTACTTTAATATGGTCGAGTATATTTTCTGTAATAAGTTTTCTTTGGATGAGTAAGATTATTTCTATTCTCTTCCCAAGTGCATTCAAGCATTGCACCCCTTCAGTTTTCTTTTTAATGAAAAAAGTTATTTTGTGCATAAAGACTAAAATGTGCACTTTAATTATTTTTTCTATATTCTTGATTTTATATAACTATGAGAAGAAGTAAATGAACATATGTTGTCTCCTAACAATATTTGAACATGATTTTAGTTTCTCGTTGAAATTCAATGTCTTCTAAGGAAAATTGGAATATGATGGAAACTGGGTAAGAAAAAAAATTAGCAAGAAAAGTAACTTGCATGAAATCATTGTTGACGCATAAAATATGATTCAATGGGAGTAAAAATCAGGTTCTATTTTTATTTTTCTTGATTATTATTTTTTGTATCCTTTATAAGTTATGAGATTTATTTCATAAATGTTAGGATAGATGGACATTATGTGATGATATCTGAATATATATATTTATTATTATTAATATATATTCTGTTTGGGGGAGGAAAAAAAACTTTTGTAATTTTCTACTCCATGTGAAATTTGATTGTGTCTGACTTTTGGAGACTAAAATCTTTTGATTTTTTACTCCTTTGGTTTGAAGAATATAAGAACTTCACCGAAAAAATCATATTGTGCATTGGTTTGAAGAATATAGAAACTTCACCAATTTGTTAAACTCTTTGTTTGAATGAATATTCTGACTTGAAGAGTACAAAATCTTCGTCAGGAATATTAAGGCTAAATAATTTGAAAAACATAAAAGCTTCATTGTTAGCTAGAAACAGTGTTGTATTTGAGATTTCTGGAGATTAAAACCTTTTTGGTTTACTACTCTGTCTGAATGTGAAACTGATTCGAAGAATATAAAAAACTTCATCAAAATTCAAGGTTCATTCGGTTAACGATTAGAAGAATATAAAAACTTCATCGTTGAACTAGAAACAAGTTGTATAAAGATTGAATCTTTATTGTTAGTATTCTAAATACTAAGTGGTTTGTCTAATTGTGACAGAAAGGAAAAAAACACTAATGACATAAAATTAGTGATTTTTGTGCCTGCAATGGGTGTTTTTATGGATTAAATCTCCGAAAGAAGGCTTTGTGTTTCCCATGTGTATTTTGATTCTATACAATTTGAAAGCATGAGAAAAAATATGTGAAAAATAATTTCAAATACTTGAAAAATATTTTTGAGAACGTATTTAAAATGTGGGGGTTCTTTACTTGTGATAAAGACAAAATTAGACTTACTATCTAATTTAAATTTGAAAGTACAAGATATGAAATTTAATGACATTCTTGTATTATGTTTGACCCACAAAATTCTTGGAGTATATTTGATATTGTGGTCGTTGAGTCTCTCTTTACTAGTATATGATATGACTAGTATAAAACCATAAAATTATATTACTCGTTCAAAAGAATTGTGTCCTTTGATGAAAAAGTGTCACTTTTTTTTTCCATTAAAAAATAAAAAAACCTTCGAAAAGAAGAGTACAAGCAAGAGGGACTAGACCATACCTTACCGATCCTATTGCAATAATAAACCTCTACTACTTAACAAGCATAAAGAAAAAAAGAGCTAGAGAAAACTAGGTATTCTATGATCATCGTAGAGTTTATAGTATTCTCTATAATGATATTACAAATGATGATACTTAAGTAATGCAAGAATATAAAAGTCAAGAATAAGATTGAGTTATTATCCTCAAACATCAATTTATATATGTATGAACTAAAAAAGATAGTTTGCCCGTCAAAAGTAACCTGAAGTATTTTCTTCTTATCTTCTTCTTCAACTCTGTCCAAAAACACTTGATAGTTCATCAATTCTTCTTGGTTTTATTGGATCTTGTTAAAGTTGTTGACACTGTCATATGATTTTGCTTTGCTAGTCGCATTGGTAGGTGCCTTGGAACAAAGTCCTCAGTCACGTTACCATCCCAACTGTGTTGCCTTCCATGTGCCTTCTTTTTGATTTTGATGCTTCCACTTCTTTGTTGCCTTGGTGAGAGATCTCCTTCCTTGGCCACCTTATCAAAGCATATATCCAACATCTCTTCCTCATCATCCCCATCGGATATGTCTGTTCCCAAGTCAATATCATAAGCTGTAGTTGGACTAATTCCTGAAACTATAACTTCTGGATCATGACTCTTAGCCAATACTCCAATATCTTTGGTGTTCATGGCCAAACTCTTTTTAAAGCTATCAACTATCATCGCCATAGATGGATTTGCCTTACTTGTAGGCACAAATTCGGGTGCTTGGGGGCTTAACTTACTCATAAGAGGTGAAGTAATGTTTTCCTCTTCCTCAACTAAATCTGCCCATTTAGAAGCACTTGTTTCCTTTTGTTTTTCTTTAGAAACATTCAAATCGTTTTTAGCTTCCTCTGGATTCGAAACAACCATGATAGGTGTATTTGGACTGATTTCTTTACCAGCTTTCTCCTCTGTAACTATGAACTCATTTTTATGTGTCAAAACAACTTGTTGATCAACTTGCTCCCTATTCTTGTTCAAATCTCGAGAAACAAGACCCAAATTATTAACGTCTTTGTCAAATTGGGCAGAATTTTGTGTGTTCTGAAGTACACTAGTAACAAATTGGGATTTTCCTAAAGTACTCCCAAATTCAGTAGATAATTCATCTGTACCATGTATCCTTTCTTGCTGTCCAATATTCTCATCTCGCAACACGTCGAATTGAGTACATTCAATTACGATGTTGCTTCTATCAAGCTCAACCTCTGTAGAATTGTTTTGGAGCAAAATCTGATTGTTTGAGGACTTAGAAACACCATTTTTTTATGTGAGACCAAAGCCCATTCGTTATTGGAGTTTCCTGCAATGGAGTTGTCTTGTTTAGCCACAACTACATTAGGCGAACCCAACACTCCATCTTTCCCAACACCCCGCCTAGCGGCCTTAATTAATTTTCCTTTGTTCTCTAGATTCTCTTCATTATTAGAGTTAAAAGTCATAGCTTCTTCAGAACTATTTGCAACAGCTCGATCAACAGTAGCATCCCTGACAACCCCCAAATTGTTTCGAGAATCTCTTCCTTCACCAGAATTATCATCAGGGACCAACTGTCGTGGTTCTTCTTTGTTGCTTTTCCTCTGAAATTTAGCATTTATATTCTCCCTTGCATCACCTTGATATTGCTCCACACCCGTACCTTTATCAGTTGCATCATTCTGATTTTTAGCACCAACCTTCCCGAGAAACACATGAAAATTGGTGAAAAGTGATCTGTCATGTTTGTGTTGTAAAGTAAACATTTGGGTCATATTGCCCTTATTGGATCGATGAGACTATGGTCATGGATAATTTTATAACAAATTGAATGTTATGGAAAGGTCCTTCTGAAAAAGACATCTGGCAAGGTGCTGACTCTAAAACTATGTATGTATTTGTCAAAGTTATAAAAAGTAAAGAACAAAATATTTGTGGAAAAAAGTTACCTCACAGAAGGTCTTTTCAAACTCAGTATTTCTGTTGTTCTTACTTGCTTGAATTAAACGTTTTGTGACATGAACGTTTGGGACATGTCAATTACAAAACCTTGCAAAAACTGATTAACTTAGAAGATTTGCCTAACTTCTAGTGCTATAAATCAAAATGTCAAGTACTTGTTGAATTATAAATTCGTTGAAAGGAATTTTAATCCCTTAGAATTGATTCACACTGACATTTGTGATATGAAGTCAACACCATCTCGTGGTGGAAAAAAGTGTTTCATAAATTTTATTGACAATTGCACTAGATAATGTAATATCTATTTGCTGAATGGTAAGGATGAAGCAATAGAAACATCTAGGCAATATAAAACTGAAGTTGAAAATCAGTTGGATAAAAATATTGACATAATTAGAAGTGGTAGATGTGGAGAATATGAATCTTCTTTTGTAGAAATATATTTGGAAAAGGGAATTATCCACCAAATTACTGCACATACTCACCTCAATCTAATGAAATTGCTGACAGAAAAAAATCGAACTTTGAAGAAAATGTTGAATGTCCTACTTATAAGTTCGGGTTTACCACCAAATTGTGGGGGATGCTATCATTATAGCAAAAGAGAACAATAAAAAGTTTGTCTGTTCACAAAGAGAGAAACAAAAAGTTTTGTTTGTTCGGGCTTTGTTGTATCATGGTAGAGAATTGCTTGTTGCCCAAAGTATATACAAGCAATAACTCTTGAAAGATAGTGATGTAACAATTTCTAATACAGTCTATTCCATATGAGAAATGAAAATGAGGAAAATCCAACTTGAAATATTTCATAGTGTGGGAGTGTCCAGGAAAAAATAATTCAAGTTCCTATTCCCAAAAGGGTTAAAATAGGACCTAAGACTGTGGATTGTATGTTCATTGGATATGCTACAAATAGTAAAGCATGTTGATTTATGATTCATAAGTCTGAATCATCGGATAGTCAAGTAAAGGATCTAAACGACCTTAGAATGAACCAAAGGAGAATGTACTTAATAAAGAGATTCAGAGGCGTAGTAAATTTCAAAGGACATTTACTTCCTTCGGATTTGATTTTGTAACATTTCTTCTTGAAAATGAGTCCATATATTCGAAGAAACTTTGTCTTCTGTGGAGTCATCCTTTTTGAAAAGAGGCTGTCAATAATAAGATAGATTCAATCTTGAGCAACCATACTTGAGAGTTGGTTGATCTTCCTCCAAGAAATAAACCTTTGGGTGGGTTCAAAGTGGGTCTACAAAAGGAAAAGAAAGTTGATAGAACTATTGACAAAAATAAAGCAATACTTGTTGTCATAGGCTTTAGGCAATAAGAAGGCCTCGATTATTTTGACACATAATAGCCACTAACTAGGAGTACATCAATTCAGATGTTAATTGCACTAGTTGTGGTATATGACCTTCAAATTTATCAAATGAATGTGAAAAAGAAACTTTCTTAAATGGAGAATTGGAGGAAGAAATTTACATGGAACAACTCGAGGGTTTTGTGGTTCCTGATAATAAAAAAGAAAGTGTGTAAACTTGTTAAGTCACTTTATGGACTAAAAACAAGCGCAAAAATAATAACATGTGAAGTTACCAAACTATGTTGGCAAATGAATTCAAGATTAATGAATATGATAAATGTTTTTACATTAAAGACACTTCAAATCACAAGGTCATTGTTTGTTTTTATGTTGATGACATGTTGATCATCAAAAGAGACATTTCTGACATAAATGCTACTAAGCATATGCTAGAAAGTAACTTTGATATGAAAGACATTGAAGTTGCTTATGTGATTGAAAAAGTACTTGACAAGTTCATGTATTTGAATTTCAATATTTTCAAGACTCCGATAAATGTGAGCTTTGTACTTCATAAAAATGAAGGCGAAAGTGACTCACAATTGGATTATGCTAGAGTATTGAGAAGTATGATATATATCGTGAAGTGTACGTGTTCAGATATACCATGTGCTATTAATAAATTGAGTCAGTTCACGAGTAATCTCAATCAAACTTATTGGATGACAATGAAAAGATTTTTAGAGTATTTAAAACATACTTAAAAAAACTATGATTTGCATTATAACTAATATTCAAAAGTATTGGAAGAATATAGTGATGAAAATTGAATCACCAGGTCAAATGAAGTAAAATCAATGAGTGGATATGTATTTACTCTTGGTGGAGGAATACTCTCTTGGAAATCTTCCAAACAGAAATGTATCGCTCGCTCTACTATGAAATCTAAGTTTACCACTCTAGATAAGGTCGGTGAAGAAGTAGAATGACTCCAAAATTTATTGAAAGATTTTTGGCACAAACTTTTAGCTCCAGTATGCATACACTGTGGGAGTTAATTTTCAATAGGTAGGGCATGTAGCATGATGTATAACGGAAAGTCTCATCAAATATGACGTTGACATATTATCGTTAGAGAACTACTCTCTAGTGGAATTATCAATATTAACTATGTAAGGTCAAAGGATAATGTGTCGGATCCACTTACAAAAGGCCTAACTAGAGAGGGAGTTGATAGATTATCAAAGGGAATGGGACTATGGCCGAGGACAAGTCATTGTGGCGGTAACTCTACTTAGAAGACTGGAGATCCCAAGATCTAGGTTAAAGGAGATCAAACAAAGTCATTGATGACGGTTCAACATTGTCAAAATATTTTTTATGGTTCATTCTCATGATAAGACAATGTTCAGTAACAAGGATAAAGGCATTAGGACTTTTTAATGGTTTCTAAGTTTGATACATGGTATATCAAATGGTGTATATACGGGATTTATCAAATGGTGTATCTACGGGATAACACATTTAGAAATCACCTATGTAAGTGTGAAGTGTAAGCCGCTTCAAGGAGAATCCGGTAAGGCCAGTTCTCTGCGCACTTATAAAATAAGACGTGTTCATGGATGAAACAAACAAAACAATGAGAACCAAAAATAGTTCAAGGGTTGATTGTGTGACTTATGTTGTCTAGGTATACACCAAAGTTCAATGGTTCAAATACATCAAATCTACCGATTGACCGAGTATATCCGATATATGTTCACTATGGAAAGTTCAAAGGGAAACCCACTTATCCAGATGCAATCAATCCTTACTTACGAATCACACAGTTTTTCATGCATATGTTTTAACAATAGTCATTCCATATTCATGTGGGGGAGGGTTTTAAAGGTGTGAATAGGAGATGAAGGGTTGTGACTCTCCTGAAGGGTTGTGACTTTGCCGAAGAGTTGTGACCTTAATGAAAGGTTGTGTCTTTTCTAAAGGGTTGTGACCGTTTGAAAGGTTATACCTTATCCAAAGGGTTGTGACCTTTCTGAAAGGTTTTTTTTTTCCAAAGAGTTGTGACCTTTACCCTTTGTTGGCTATAAATAGAGAGGCTTTCTCTCATTTTTCTGCATCAAATTCTTCCCTTCTTCTGCATACATTTCTTACATAACAAAATCGATCGATTGTGTCTATGTGTGTGATTCGTTGCTATCTTTTGGAGTTCGTTAAAATTATCGAAGTTTGAGGTACCGCTACTTCTTTAATGGTTAATCCGTCTATTCTTTGGAGGAACTAACCTACAACCTCGGGTAGTTAAGGGGATTAAATTTCTTAAGGACACATGCATAGTGGGTTCTGTGGACTCGGATAGTTTTTTTTCTTTTTTTTAATCTTTTATATTTCTGCTTTGCTAATCTGAATACAGGAAATAACAAAGCTAACAAATGGTCAAGGACAACGCTGAAAGAGCAAGATGGCAGAAGAAAGAAGAAGTAGAGTTAGGTTTGTGTTATTTCAACTTAAGATCATTGTTTAGTAATAATCTAACTTAAAACATCCAATTTAGTATATATTATATATTTTATATTATATTTATTTGTTTGTTCTATATTATAGTAAAAGCTGACACATTTTAACATTGATGGGTAGTAACTTTTTCGAAGGGTTGTGACTTTTTCGATGAGTTATGACATTTCTGAAAAGTTGTGATTTTTCTAAAGGGTTGTGACTTATCTGATAAGACACGATAAGCACCTTTTCATACTATCCTTTTTTATCTATAAATAGAGTTGTTTTCTCACAGTTTTAACTACAAATTTTGTAAGTTTTCTATTCTTTTTCTTAAAACAAGGAAGATTGTGAGAGTTGTTCAATTATGCAATTACAATATTTTTTGTGGATAAACTAGATTGAATAACAAAAATTGACGCAACAAGGAGAAAAGTACTCAACTTCAAATGAGAAGACTATCTACATTATTAATATGTACTCATTTTCATATCCATTAATATATATACTTTTGCAGCAACTTTTATTTGACAAGAAGTTCAATGATTTTTCGTTGCACAAACTACAACTTGGTGTTCAAGTCGTGCAAAGTCTCAAACTGTTGAAGAAAAAGAATTTGATAAAAAACTTGTTTGAAGAGTCCAAACTAGATTTAATAGATACTACTCCATTCCAATTTATTTGGTGTACTTTTTTTTTATTTAGTTTAATATAGAATGTTCTTTTTTCTTGGGGGGTGGGGGAACATCTTTAAGACCGCAAAGTTAAATGACATTTTTATATATATTACATATCCTTAAATTAAAAGTCTTCTTTATTTTTTAAAATCTCATATCAAATTAAAATTAGATGAATCTATATCTATCTTTTTTGTAATCTATACTACCTTAAAAGAATGAACCACCTAGCTTAAATGTTAAATTATTATAAAACCCTCAACTTAAAACACCAAATTTAGTATATCTTCTATATTTTATATTGAAATATATTTATTTATCTATATTATATTAAAAACAGTCACTTTTTCACATTGAAGGGTTGGGACATTTCCAAAGACTTATAACTTTTTCGATGAGTTCTGACCTTTTTGAAGGGTTGTCACTTTTTACAGGGTTGAGACTTTTTTGAAGATTTGTGACTTTTCCAAAGGGTTGTGACTTTTCCAAAGAGTTATGATTTTTCCGATAAGTTGTGACCTTTTTGAAGGGTTGTGACTTTTCTAAAGGGTTATGACTTTTTTTATTAGACACAACAAACATTCTTTCATACACTACCCTTTGTTGACTATAAATAGAGGGGTTTACTCAAATTTTTAAACTCCAATTTTTTAAAGTTTTTCATTGGTCTTCTCTTCTTAAAACACCCAATTTAGTATATCTTCTATATTTTATTATATTTATTTATTTATATTATAATATATTATATTAAAAAAAGACACCATTTCACATTGAATGGTTATGACTTTTTCAAAAAGTTATGACTTTTTCGATGAGTTGTGCTTTTTCGAGGGGTTGCGACTTTTACGATAAGAAATAATATACACATGCTCATACTATCATTTGTTAACTACTCCCTCCCTAACTACTTGTCCACTTTTGAATTGGCACACCTATTAAGAAATAAATAATTGACATAGTGAGTTTACCATTTTACGCCTATTAATTATGAAGTGGATGAATTAAAAACTTAATATTTTCAAGAAGTTTCACCTTTTTCAAAGTAATTAATTGAGGATATAATAAGTAAATTTTTTTTGTCCTTTCTTGATTTGTCAAAATGGACAAGTAATTAGGAACAACTAATAAAGGAAATGTGGACAAGTAATTAGGAACAGAGGGAGTATAAATGGAGGGGTTTCCTCACATTTTTAAACTACGATTTATTTTATATTTTGTATTCTTCTCTTCATAAAAACTCAAGTTGGATTTATGAAAACTGACCCAAATCAGATTTGTCAATAAAATATTACTAAAATTTGTTTTAAGCTGATTGGGTAAGGAAAAGACCAAAATACCCCTCATATTTTTGGGTAACTTTCCTTAAATGGACAGCCTGACTTCAAAAGGGTATATCTCCCTCATACGAGCTCGAAAATTAGTAAACTCGGTGGCGTTGGAAAGAGGACTCAGAGGTCTTTCATTTGATATCTTATGGCTCATCCTGTACTGAAAGTTATGGTCGTTTGTAGTTGACCCAAAACTTAGAAGAACTTATGAATGACTTGAATGAATTCTCTTTAATTCTTTTTGGAACTCAAGGTGCTATATCTAGTGACATGACCTTAACACTTAGGAAATTTTAAATTCCTTGGTAAAATCTTACTCACAACGAAAAATGGTTCGAGTCTTAGCTCAAATTTTTTTCGGGGTGTTCCATTATTTCCCCCTTGGGATCATTCGTCCTCGAATGACGGCTAGACTGGTTATGGAACGGGGTTACTCTCACTATCTCCTCCGACTCATGAACTTGCCTACTAACACAAGCTGAACTGATTCGTACCAAGAGTTGGGACCTTCTATAGCACCTAAATCAAGAACGATGCTATTGTGAACATAGTCACACTCTCTCTGAAGTTACCTTATCCAAAACAAAGGAAATCTAGGCATGAAGTAAGACTAGGAATATCGTGCCTCATTGGCTGCAACTTATAGCTCCCACAAGGATACATGACTACACTTACCAAAGTCTGAGTCTAATGGCATGCTCTTACTATATTCAAGCTTAACCCAAATTCTAAGGTTCGGGTTCTATACCTCTCTATAG
>JAJONR010002380.1:0-81978 GCA_029582245.1 Solanum etuberosum | reverse complement strand
AACATGGTCAATGCAATAGAATCTGACTGTGAGGAGCTACTAATAACCGACATAAAACCACATGAGCTAAATGTGGAGTCCGATGTATACGCCCCATCGAGAGGACCCAATATACCCTGCCAGAGGTATAGAGGCATGACTGGCGTGATCACTAAAATATAATGCCCATAGAGGGGACTTTTAAACCTATGGGGGCACGTAGTTCTGGGACTATTCGGGTACGCTGAACCCTATTCCAACTCGGTATTAAGTCTACTCCCAACTGAACATCAATTACCAACAATTCATATCATAGGCTTTACTCTCAAAGCACTACATCTCATGATCATCATCTATGCTTTATTCTCAAGCAATTCTAATCATAATTCGTCAATCCTATAAGGAGATATCTAGACCCATAAAGTTTCCCTTCAAGGCATCACCCCAATTTATCAATTCTAGGTTAGAATCATGGAATAGGCATGGGTACGTGTAATTTCAACCGTAAAACATCCAATTTTATGAATTCAATGATAAAAAATCATAATCCACTCAATTGGATCAACATTCATCATAACCCACAATATTGGAAGAAACCCTAACTAGGATTGGGGATTTAGACTTCAGAATTGGGGAATACTAAGGGACTCCATGGGAGGAAGGATCCCATGGATGAAGAGACATCATACCTTAGTCATAAAGCCCACAAAATCTTGAAGATTGGGAGAATTGATCTTGACCTAGCTTTAATCTCTTCCTTCTTCTTCTACCTTCTAGAGAGAGAATATTTGAGAGAGAGTTTAGGTTTTCTTTTGGGATTTGAGAGAATGACTTGAAAGGGGGGTTTTGGGGATTAAAAATACTTATATAGGAGTTCTAGACTTAGGAAAAAATACACCACTTTAATTTAATTAAACCGGAAAAGACCTATAAGTCCCTAAAATAACCGCCTAATCGTAAACCACGGATCCCCAACCGACGGACCGTCGACTAACTTACGGCCCGTCCTGGTCAGTCGTGGTTCGGTGGTTAGAGAATTGAATTTTGGCCTTTTGACCTACGGCTGCTGGACCATTGGGCGTGGACCCACCTACGGTCTGTAGGTCCCACCGTGGTCCATGCCTGGACAACTTTAGGTGGCCCTCTCCACAACCCCACCGATGGCTCGTGGTTCGACCCACGGCCCGTGGTTGGGCCCTCGTGGATGGCACCTGTAAGTCCTAAAAAGCTGGTATATTTCCATATTTCGAATCCGGGGTGTTACACTAAAATACTGAAACCCTGTCGGGCAGAGCATCTTCACGTCCTGCTAGACGGGCCATCATGCTCTAGACGGCCCGTGAAATCTCTCTTGAAAAGCAATTTTGCAGTTTTAAGTTAGGGTCATGTTGGTCTTTTCTCAATTGTTTTAACTCAATACTATGTCGTTTTACCTTTTTCCTAAAGCCCTATATAATGATCCTTACCCCCAAAATCACCCAATTCAATTCATTCTCTCAAAATTCCAAAAGTTTACCAAGTTCATCCTCCTAAATATTTCTCTCTCTAGATTTTGAAGAAGAAGTCTTGGGTTTCAAGTCAAGTCTCCAATTTCACCATTGATTTCAAGCTTTTGGTATAAAGGTATAATCGTATTGACCTACGGAGTCCTTTCCTCCGTTGGGTTCCTAAATTCTCCTATTTTCACAAGGTAGAATCTCCAATGGAAATTAGGGTTTTTACTCAATCTCATGGGTTTTTTTCCATTATAATATTATTGATTGATTTATATCTTTTTATGCATGAATTGATTAAATTACATGTTCTAAGTTGAATTCCCATGAACCCATGTGAAATACATATTTTCTACAGTCGATCATATGATGAAGCTTTTGAATAATGAAAGATGAGTTTATGAAGATATGCATGTTCTTTATGAAATTGATAAAAAATGATTTATGTTTCCTCGAGAGTAAAGTATCCATGTTTTTGTTGTTGTTGTGAAAGGGTTTTATAACATATAGGATTCTTAAAGTTAAAATATTTTTCAACTAAACTTTTAATCAAGATTAAGGAGTTATTCTAATGAAATTTATCTTGAATTGGCTACGTGATATGCCTTCCATGGATGATAAGGCAAGTGGCGATTACCCATCCCTCTTAATGATAATACAAGCGGTGATTACCCATGTCCGTTAAAGATAAGACAAGAGGCGATTACCCATGTTCCCTTAATCATAAGATAAGAGGCGATTAACCATGTTCCCATAATGATAAGACTAGAGGTGATTGCCAATATCCCCATAATGATAAGACAATAGGTGATTACCCGTGTTCCATAATAATAAGACAAAAGGCTATTACCCATGTCCCATAATGATAAGATTTGTTAATATCAAAGGTAAATCTCCCACAAGAATGAACTAAGGTTACTTCTAGAAGTATCTCACGAATGTTTTAAAGATATTAGCTTGCATTCACCATGTTTTATGATTCCTGTTTCTAACCTTTTTCCCCATGATTTATCTTTTTCATTGCATATCATTAAAAGTCCTTTTAGCATGATTTCATATTTTTTATACATTGCTATCATACTTGGTATATTTTAGTACTAACGCATACTCTTGCCTACATTCTTTAGAAATGTCGAGTCCGACACTCCGATTTCTCATCCCTGTCGCTAGACTTTAATATAGTAAAGTTGAAGATTGGTGAGTCCTCATGTTAAGAGGACCAAGCTTAATTGCTTATTGTCTTTACTCCTTTTTAGTATTGTATGTGATGTACCGGTTACGTCCCGATCACTCTTGATGTAATAGATGGTTTTGAGACTGTGTTAGACTTCTGCTACAATTTATAAACTCCTATGATTTGAAATCGTCTTTTAAACTCTTAAATTATATTATCTTGTATAATGCATGCTAAGTGGCTTGTATAGGGCCCCTCAAGGTCTTATACTCCATGTCACATCTAGGGTATACTTTGGTTCATGACAATATCATTATCCCTAAATCCATTTATCTAATCATATATTACTCGGATAGGGATAGTCAATGTAGATTATCAAAATTAGAGATCATATTAAATCTAGAGACTTGTATTAATTTCATATTATATAGAGGAAGGTTGTAACACCCCATATTCGAGAAGGGGCAAGGAAGTATTTGTTAGGAGCTGTAGGTGCAATCTGACAGAGACCACCCACGGCCCGTGGATGGGACCACGGACAGTAGGTTGGTCCGTGGATGGGCACCCGAAAATGGGTTTAGAAAGTTGGAACCAAGGCCTGAACCAACGAACCATTGGTTGGATAACGGTCCGTGGTAGAGGGCCTATGGTCCATACCCCCCAAACGCATGTTCCTGACCACGAACGACGGTCGTACATGACGGACCGTCGTCCTAACCACGGTCGTTCGGTCGTGGCCGTGAGTGGTAGTATCAACATTTAGTTGGAGGGTAGTTGGGTATTTTCCTAATTAATTTATCCCTATACTAAGTCGTTTTACCCTTCATTAATACCCCCATATAAGTAAATTTAACCCTAAAACGCACCCATTCACTTCATTCTCTTCAAACTCACCAAAGAGAAGAACTCTCAAATATTTCTCTCTCTAGAAAGCATGAAGAAGAAGGATTCAACCTAGGATTTCAAGTGAAGTCTCAACTCCTCCATTGAAGAAAGAAATGGGCTTTGAGGTATGATAGTTTTCATCCATCAATTCCTTCCATTCATGGAGCTCCCACATTCTCCTATTTTCAAAGTTAGAAATCCCCAATTGAGTTAGGGTTTTCTTCAATTGTCATGGGTTCTCTTGATTATTGATTTAAATGATTGAATTATGATCTCTTATGAATGAATTGATGAAATACCATGATTTTATGATGATTCCCCTATGAACCCATGTAATCCCCATGTTTCCAAAATTATTATCATATGATGTGGGATTTTGATTATAAAGAAAGAGTTTTACGAAATTAAGCATGTATTGATAGAATTACATGAATTTATTGTAAAATCCATATCTAACCCATGTTTTCTAAACGGTTATAGGAATGAAAATTATCGAAATCATACAAATAAATCTAAAAGGGGTGACAACGAATGTCAGATAGGGTTTATTTGCAGTGAACAGTTGAAACAGCAATGAAAACAGGGAAAAATAATAATAGGTAGAGGAATTTTGGGGATGTGATCGTTTACAAGCTAATTATGCTATATGGGTAAATGAAATCTAACAATGAATTGCTGAAACAGTGTGGGTAGGCTAGGCTTTAAGTTTAATAGTTTTCTCTCGAACAACTATTACGGTTTAGGTGATTTATTTCCAATATCAACAAGCTTAAGAAGATAATCAGCCCACAACCTTAATACATCCACTTTGGGCAATCCATTTTGTCATCGCAGAATCGATCGGCGATTCGCCGACTGCCTATTTATGTCACCGTCTTGGTTTCTTCCCTCAGGGGTGGCATGCTGAAACTTTAGGCGGTCTGAAGAGCCACTCGACGGTTCGCCGAGTGGTCTTAGAGATCACCAAGATTTCTCTTCTCCACTTCTTCAGCTTGTTCAGTTCCTTTTTGCATGTTAATGTCCTTGCTTTGCTCCATAGTCCACATACCTGAAAATCAAGACCAAAACCTTTAAAATGATCCAAAATGCTAAAAATCAAAGACCCACTTTGAATCTACTTGAACAACTATTACGGTTCAGGCGAGTTCTCTAGAACAACTATTACGGTTCAGGTGAGTTCTCTAGAACAACTATTATGGTTCAGGCGAGTTCTCTAGAACCTCGACAAGCTTGACAATACAAAACAGCCCAAAACCTTAATTTATCTACTCTCTCGAGCTAGATAGGTATGAATGAGTTAAGATTCACTCTCTCTAGCTGAACCCATAACAACCCACACACTATAATCATCAATCGATAACCTTGGTTTTAGAATCTTTTTCTCGAGCAAGCCTAAAACACAAAGCTAAAATTGTATTTGCAACTACAATGCATAAATTACTACTCAGCTATCGATCAAACCCACGTTAAAACAACATTTAAATCATTAAACAACAATACCCATTAGCTAATTAAGCAAATAATCACATAATTACACCCCAAGAATTGGGGTTTTAGCCAAACATCATAAAAAGATAGAAATTAATACCAAAAATATTCTCCATGATCTGGGTATTGCATTCAAAGTCTTTAAAATGATCCAAAATGCTAAAAATCAAAGACCCACTTTGAATCTACTTGAAAAACCCTTCAAAGTTTTTCTCCAATGGAAAATACTAACAAAACTCTCCCAAAAACTGAAGAAAACTAAAACTGGACTTCAATAATAAAAATTAGGACCCTTTGAACTATTTTAGAATTCAATTTATAGTTTCCCAAATTTCAGCTGCAAGGACCATTAGGCGAGGTAAGTGGAGCGTCGCCGATCAGGTCAGTGATGCGCCAATCACTCCATCTCATAGCTGGTCTTCCATGGCTTTTAGTTCTCAAGGTTCTGTGACTTTAGGCGATCCAGAATGTGTCACCAATCTAGTCAGCGGTCCGCCGAATGTCCAAATCCATCACCAAATTGGCTTCTCCCCAGGGCTGGCAGTCTGGAACTTTAGGGGAGCTGAAGTGCCACTCGGTGAGTCGCCGAGTGGCTTAGGTGATTCTCAGCTTTTGTTATCTTCAGCCTTTTTCCCTTTTTAGCTCCTTTTCGCCCGGTAATGTCCTTGCCTTGCTCCTTTTGCCTTCTTTGCTGCAAATCAACATTTTAACATCAATACGGAGCATAAATTAGGCATTTGAGGACAATAAACTATCAAAACAAAGCCCTAAAGGAGTCGAAATCTCGGACTCATCAACACCCCCAACATAAACTTTTGTTTGTCCTCAAGTAAAATTCAAGATTAGCAGTTCAATAAGAATGTCTACAAATTGTGCTGCATAAGATTCAACATAAATGAACACAACAAGGTTCAAATTACTCAAACAATGATCAATTGTGCACTCAAAGATTCAAATTGTGATTCACCATTATTAAAGATGTTCAAGTTCACAATACTTGCCTCAAATGCAAGTTCAAGCTCAACAACACTACTCAAATGCCCTCACAACAAAGACGTTTCCATATTCACACAAAATTTCTCAACAAATTAAAGTCCCGGAATCACATACAACTCTCACACTCACAAAGATGAACAGATGCATGACTTCACCCATAGGTTTGCCCTTATTTTCCAATCAACATTCGTTTCAGCTTACTCAAGATCACGAAGGTGTTTTCAAGGCTTGTAACGGGGCTGAGTGTAAAGGTATGGTCATTTAGGCTTAGTGGCTTCTACCTTCATGAAGTATGGTCTGAACATCACTTTCCTCCTTTTCTTAATCATTTCAAACATGCTCATAATCCACCCCATTATTCAACTTCATATGAACCACCGGATACCACATTTCTTTTGCAATTTTCACTACTTTATTTCACATGTTTTTTGGTCTTTTTCTTTTCTTTCTTCTTCTTTTTTAATTCATTTTCTCTTTCTCCTCTTTTTGTTTTTTTGTACATGGAGGGGTTCCATCTTTTTCAAATCAATCACACAAAGGTGGATTTCTCATACTTCTTAACTTTCCTTCTCTTTTCACTACACCCCCAACTTAAGCTTTTGGCCTAAGTTGGCTATTCAAACAAACCATACTTCATAAAAGTTATCGGTGAATGGACAAAGAGATGTCAAAATTGCTCAAGTTTCTTCCAAGAAAAAGGGTAAGGCTCAAAAGTTGCCAAGCAAGGTTCACACATCTCACAAGGTTGGCCACAAAAGAGGTATATTGTCAAATTGTTCACTCTTCAAAATTCTTGCCTAAGATCATTTCAAGTGCTTGCATTACTCAATCAGCCGGACCAACGGGGTAAATTCTAGGTGTCATCACACACAATGTTCAAAGTAATCTCATCACACAAGACATTGGTACCAATATCAAACAAGCCTCCACACTTTCTAGCTAGCGTGCAATGTTCATCACAAGAGACTCATTCGACAACCGGCTAGTCACAACGAGATGCTTAAAGTTCACATTATTGCCTATGTAACTTCGTTTGCCTCATCGTAGCCGTACATTCATTTTGTTCAATTGAGAGCACTGTTCAAATCATCGGTATTGACCACAACCGACACTCAAATTTGCACAAGAACAATCACAATCGCACACAAAAGAGTTGGAATGGGCCACAAGCTAAAACATCCGCAAGATCAAGATATATAAATGATCCACAATGTTCACAGCCCAATATTCACAAAAATATCATCAACACAAAACCGATATTCACAATACAATCACAAGACAATAGGTAGGTATGGAAATACCTCATCCCATCCAACAAAAAGAAGCAGTTGTCCTCAAATGCAACTAAAACAAAAAACAGTGTATAAAAATAACAGAGAGGGAGGGGAAAATAATCATCCTGCCAGGCTAGGCCTGGGGTGAAGTCTGCATCTCAGTCGCTCTGTTTGTCGGGGCATTAATGCCTAGGTTCACACTCTCAGGTTGGGCATCAATGCCAGGTGTCTCATCATCCTTGGCTCAACTGGAGCCTGCCATAGAAGTATCCCTCAAGGAGGCCCGTCTAGCTGTCTCGAACATGGCACCCTTTAGATCAGTCAAGTCCTCACAAACAACCTCATCTCACACCTCAAGTTTCTCCTCATTTGTCTCGACCTCAGACTCAGCAGTAGGAACATCATCCCTAGTATCATCTCCAGTGGTAGCCGAAGGTACCTCAACACAGGCTGGAACATCAACACTCAGATCATCTGGGATTTCCAATGTCCCAAATAGCAAAGTGAAGTCTGTGGACTTCAGCCGGTCCACATCCTTCCTTAGCCCAATAATATTGACCTTCAAGGCCGTTACCTCCTCAGAAGCTCCCTATCCTCGCTCACACACCACTACTCTCACTGAAGGCCCAGAGGCCTGAGTAGGCAAGGCTGCCTCTACACGTATCGTTTCAACATCAATCTCTGGGGATGTGGCTACCGGAGCTGCTCTCCTCCTATTAGCCTCATCCCGTGTGTACTCGACCTCTATGCGCCGAATGTCAGTGGAAGATGTGGGTGTAACCTCAACATCCCACTTCTCATCATGAAGATCTCTTGCTCAACGACACAACTCTTTGATCAGTACTGGAAAGGGAAGGGACGTCTAGCACTGTTTGGTCCTCATGTTCATCTCTTGCTCGATAATCAATCCTAAATTCAGTCACTTCCTGGTTATGATAGACCCAAGGCAGGACGCCTTTGGATGGCGGAGAATGGACTCATTCTGTGACGACATGATTGTGCTGCTGATGAAGCCAAACCATAACCGAGCTGCTATATTTAGGTCCTTCTTCTATATTGGTGCTCCAGCCTCGATCCACCTTGGGGTGGTGTCAGAAATCAAGGGTCTAGCAAACCTTTCAGGTCATCCAGAGTCTTTGTAGTGATCATACCCTGGTACTCGTGGTCAATGTCTGTAGCCCTCTCAAATACAATATTGATCTCATTGCTGCTGCATCTCACTTGTTTCCCTCGGACCATCACAGACTCCACCGGTCTGAAGGCACTGACCTTTTTCTTCCCCTGGGGTACCAGATCACTATTGGCTGAGTAGAATTCTTGGACCCAGGTGGGAATGTATGGACCACAGGGCCTGGTGAAGACCTCAAACCTGTGGAACCTAAGGGTTTCCCACACATTTGGATGCATGTCCACTATGCCATCTGTGGACAATCTCATCTCCTCTAAGATGGTCCTCAATCCCTCGGCCTTTATCCGATTGAGTGACCAGGGAGGAGGACCCTGAACTAGTGGTGCAAGAACCACCGTCTGCACCGGAGGAGGCACTGAAGCTATAGCTGGATGGGTAGGCTCTGGAATCCTAGACAGATCATGGCGAGCTTTGGAGCGTAACTCCACTTGCCGAGCCTGTAACAACTGGTCGTCCTTAGGCTCTGAAAAATAAGCCTCAGAATCAAATGACTCACCCTCACTGCCAGAGTTGTACTCCGGTGTCTCAGCTATGGGCGTTTTGCCCTTTCCTTTGCCTCCCTTCGGAGGTAACCTCGTTGCCCTTTGCGCTGGAAGCAGCTACTTCCTCATTTATCACAATCCTTCGTGCTCGCTTGCGAGGTGGCATGCCACTATAATTCAGATTTTTTCTATCCATTCCTGCAAACCACATAGAAAAACGTTAAAGAAAGTTCAAGAAAAATGCAGAAATTGAGTTGCAGAAAGACTCGCCGAACTAGTCGCCGAGTCACATAGGTGAGACAAATCGGGCTCGCCGAAAGTTCAAGCGCAAAAATTTTCAAAAATCAAGACATGTCGGTGATGATCAGGACCATTCATCCAATCCCCAACACCAATTAGTGACCAAAAAGTTGCCCGTCAAAAATTACAGTGTATTTTAAGGGTGAAGGGCACAGAAAGGGCGATCAAGAAGACCTTTCGGCGAGTCGCCGAGTGAACTCGACGAGCTCAGGCTTCTCACCAAAAGTTACAGAACAAACTCAACCAATTATGGAAATTAAGGGCGATCTGAGGTGGATTTTGGCGAACCACTCGGCAAGCTCGACGTAGCTCACCAAATGACCCAACGTGCCAGTTTTCAACCACAAACTTCAAAATCAAGCCAGCAGACCCCGAATTCAAAATCAAACACACACACCATTCAAGTAATATTAGACCCATACTACCCATGCCATTGGGGTACTCAGACTTCCACCGATTTGGCCAAAATTGGCCGTTTGATGACTTTTACCCTTAAGAATGACGTCAAACGCTTCATCATTGAGCAAATTACATCATTTAGCACAATTCAGGGTTACTTAGACTTTACCCCACTAGACCCAACAAATTTATACAACAACCCAACAATTTAAAACCAATTTTAAAAAACAAGACACGGGAATCAATCAATTTTAAGAACTTCGGCACACATTTAAATTCAACATGGGTAAAACAACACTTCAACACGATTATAACAATTACCAATACAAATCATCAACGATATTACCTATTGCATTTGATTTTAACAACAAATTTCAAATATGGGGTTCGGAAAAACCAACATGTATGCCGAATTTAGAATTTGAATAGCTAGGTGGCAAAGTTTCCCAATTCCGAGCATGATTTCACACTAAAATGCGAGTAAAAGCAATAAAATATTGAAGATCAAAAGTTAGGTGAGAGGGTACGATAGTTAGAAATGAGATAAGGTGAAGGATTTTGAAATTTTAAATCGTTTGGCCTTTAAAACCTTTCAGTTCGCGGCACCTTCAGCGGAGGAAGTCATGCTCGCCGACCCACTCGGCGAGGCGCCGAGTGGTATTTTAACTCACCGAGTTTTACGAGACTCCCAGCAATTTGGGTTTTCAAACGGCGAACAAAATCAGGCACGCCGACCTGTTCGGCGAGTCACCGATCAAGAATTTAGCCCACCGAGTTTTATAGAGTTCCTCTTCAAGCTTGGTGATTCCAACGGCGGTCCAAGTTGGGGCTCGCTGACCAGTTTGGTGTGCCGCCGACTGGACTTTGGGTTCACAAAACTACCCATTTTCCAACACTCTTCAGTTTTAAACCTGCACAATCAAGACACATTATTCAAAATCAAAAATTAAAGCATTATAAAAATGGGTTGCCTCCCAAGAAGCGCCTTAGTTAACGTCGTGGGACGATGAGGATACAAATCAAGCTTCATTTTTGGGGTTTTCCATTGTGTCGCTAGGCAACCCCCCCCCCCCTCCCTGTTGTCTTGGATTTAAATGAGAACAAATTTGACCCATTTGGGTCTCCAGCTGCTTAATAGAGACTGAGTGAGAGGTAACGGTCCGATGTAGAGTTGAGACACCCTCTTTCATCTCTTTCAACACTTTGTCTGACCCTTCAACTTTGTTGAGAATGCGTGAGAGCATATATTCTGTAGGGCCACCTTCATATTCCTTGGGCTTTTGACGCTCATAGGGGGTCATACATGTCCTTGTCCCCCTCTCTCTCCTTCCAGGTGGCGTTACGATCATGCCAATCTCTGTCACGGTCTCTCCAGCCCTTATCTCTATTCTAACCTTGATTTCCACCCAGTATTGGGTAGTTTTCATGATAACTTCCTCCTTGATTGGCTAGGAAGTTCACTTTCTCATTGTACAGCACTTCAAATTTTTCTTCATCGGGGTTTAATCCACCAACACCCACATCATTAACATTCTTTGCACCCACACCCATGACATTTTTGGCCAAGATATCCAGCTGGGTCATCATTTTTGCCATGTTTTGTTCTCTCTCTTGATCTTTTTCGATCTGTTCTTTTTTCATTCTAAAAGTGAGAGGAGAGACTTGGTCTTCACGAGTGTACCATACTCTATTGATCTTGGTCATGCAATCAAGGAGTTGAGATGCTACTTCATAAGGTTGTTCCATTATACCACCGGGAACAAGTTGATCAGCAACTCCTTTGTTCACCGAGTCGAGGCTCCTATAGAAGTATTGCAGCAACACATTATTTGGAAGTCCATGAGTAGGGCATTGCAGCACCAACTTCTTAAACCTCAGCCACGTCTCGTGAATTGGCTCACCTTCCGAGCGTTTAAAACCTTGGATGCCATCTCTGAATGTCATCATCTTCGATCGGGGGGGATAATCTTACTTGGAATACTGTGATTAGCTCATCCCAGGAGGTGATGGAGTCTCATGGTAACTCAGATAACCATTTGGTAGCTTCACCCATTAAAGAGAATGGGAACAATCTGAGACGGACTGATTCTTGTGATATGTTCTTAAATGACAACAGATCACAAACGTCCATGAAGTTTCGAATATGCTCATGCGGATCCTCATTGGCCAGCCCCCCAGATAATTCTTTCAATTGTAGGAGCTTAAGCATTGTGCTAGTGATGTGAAAAACAACATTTCCTTAAGCCGGAGGTAGACGAATGGTACCAACACCACCCAATTTGATTGGGTCATTTACATGATTAAGGTTCCTAATATTGTCTTGGTTTCCCACATGGCTACCATTATTCCCATTTACACTCATCTCTTCCTCTGTTCAACACAAGCAACACAAAACAAAAACTAAAGTAAGTCGATTCAACTACAGCCAAAAAGATCAAAATTCAACTTCACTAAAAGAATTTTAAACAACACCACTCCCCGGCACCGGTGCCATTTTGATTAATGTTTCAAACACACCTCATTCGATTCTAGGTGCACCCGATCGTTAAGCAGTATAAAACCTAACGGAGAATTCAGGTAGAATCCACAGGGAGTGGTACGTGTCTAAAATTCAGTTATGAGGTACAAACGTGTTCTAAACGGTTATAGGAATGAAAATTATCGAAATCATACAAATAAATCTAAAAGGGGTGACAACGAATGTCAGATAGGGGTTTAGATTTGCAGTGAACAACTGAAACAACAATGAAAATAGGGGAAAATAACAATAGATAGAGGAATTCAAGGGATGTGATCGTTTACAAGATAATTATGCTATTTGGGTAAATGAAATATAACAATGGATTGCTGAAATAGTGTGGGTAGGCTAGGCTTTAAGTGTAATTGTTTTCTCTCGAACAACTATTATGGTTCAGGTGATTTCTTTCGATCAGCAACAAGCTTAACAAGGTAATCATACCAAAACCTTAACATATCCACTCTCTCGAGCTAGATAGGCAGGATTGAATTCAACATTCACTCTCTGGAGCTGAACCAATGTTGACCCAATACCCACAAATCATTAATCAAAAGCTTTGGTTCCAAAAACCCTTTCTCAATCAAGCTAAGACCTCAAAATTAGAATTGAATTTGCAACTACAATTCATAGATTAAAACTCAGCTAACGATTAAACCCACATTAAAATAGCAATTTCATCGTCAAATAACAATACCCATATGATAATTAGACAAATAAACACATGATAGCACCCTAAGAATTGGAGTTTTAGCTACACATCATAAATTAGAGAAACGATTACCAAATTCATTAGCCATGATCTGGATAAGAGTCTCCAAGCCTTTACAATGATTTCTAAGAATGAAATTTAAAGACCCACTATCAAATCCTCAAAAACTAAGAGAAAAACTCTAAGTCTAGAATGGGCACTGTAATATCTGGGAGAAAACTGTGGGGAAACTTCCAGAGAACTCTCAAAATTACATTTAAAATTCCATTTATGGTTTTCCAAAATCTGGCCTGAAAAGCCATTACGCGAGGTGAGGTAAGTCGGGCTCACCGAGTGGTTTGGCGATCCGCCCTTTGCTCTCTTCCATCGCCATTTTACATTGGTTCTCACCATCCTCAAGTTTTTTAACTTTGGGTGATCCATTTTGTCATTACGGAACCGATCGGTGATTCACCGACTGCCCATTTCTGTCGCCGTCTTGGTTTCTTCCCTCAGGGCTGGCACGCTAAAACTTTAGGTGGTCTGAAGAGCCACTCGGCGGTTCGTCGAGTGGTCTTGGCGATCACCAATATTGCTCTTCTCCACTTCTTCAGCTTGTTCAGTTCCTTTTTGCCTGTTAGTGTCCTTGCTTTGCTCTTTAGTCTACATACCTAAAAATCAAGGCTTTAACATCAGTTTATATCATAAATTACGCATTTGAGGACACTAAAACTATCAAAACAAATCCCTAAATGAGTCCAAATCTCAGACTCATCATGAACCTCTAAAGGTAAATTCTGGAATTATGCATGTTCTAATGAAATCTATGCAAATGCTTTAAGGATTCTTTGAGAGTAAGATATCAATGATGATGTTGTTGTTGTGTTGTTGAAAGGATTTTTCTCATATACACATGAAAGCATGATGTGAAAGGTTTTCTCACATAATAAGTATTCTAAGGTTGAAAGGTCTTCTTACCTAATTGAATCAATAATTAAGAGCTATCATAATGATATAGCTTGGATTGGTTATTGAATACCTTTCCATGGATAATGACTTAGCTTGGATTGGCAATATGTGTGCCCTTCCATGGATAATAAGAACAAGTAAGAAACGATAAATCTGTGGGATTTATTCTTAGAACTGAGAGGATATCGAGATGGAAGCTCTCCCATTTGTGGAGGTCGGGTTTCTAAAAGCAATCTCCTTATCCCTTACCTATGTGCCCCCATAGGGTGATTGTCTAGATAGACATTAGCTAGTGGATCAATTTAATCTAGAAGTTCATGGTCCTTACCTTCGCAAGTAGGACAACCCTTTTCGGTGTGGGGAGACACCGGGGGATCATGTTATAGCTCACATGGTCTCTATGTCGGTTAAGGATAATTCCCATAATAATAATGAACTAAGGTTACTTCAAGAAGTATCTCATATGTGTTCAAAGGCTTTAAATGATGTTAGCTTGCATTCACCATATTTTATGACTTATGTTTTCTAACCCTTTTATATCATGTTTTAGTTGGGTCAATTGCATGTCATAAAATCTCCTCTTTTAGCATGATTTAAATACTTTATGCATATCTATCATACTTGGTACATTGTTTTATCCTAACGCATACTCTTGCCTACATTTCCCTAAATGTGGGGTTCGATAGTCAGGTTTCTCAGTTACGTGGCTAGTGATTGATTTCGAGGTTCCTGACATTTGGTGAGTCTTCATGCTTCGAGGACGGATTTTCATTGTTCTTAGTTCTTTCTTGTATTTCAGTTTTGGACATGATGTATGGTCTAGGCCCAAATTTCATTTTATTGTATTAGATTGCTATTGAGACAAGTGTTTTAGACATCCATTTTTCATCTAAAAATCTATTGGACTTGAAATGTCGTTTCACTTCTTTTTTTTCTATTTCTTAGGTTATGAATGCTAAGTGGCTTGTATGGGGTCTACCCTGGTCCTATACGCCATGTTACATCTAGGGGGTACACATGGGTCGTGACAAACTTGGTAATCAGAGCACAAGGTTTAGAATGGTCCTAGGATGTCTCATAAGCCACGTCGAGTAGAGTCTTGTTCATGAGTATGAAGCGCGCCACATTTATGAATGAGAGGCTAAAATATTATTAGGAAACTCCATTTCTTTCATGACTCTAAAGTCGTGCGATAGAGTTTAACTCAATAAGGCCTCTCTCTTAATCCTTATCTGATGCTCTACCAGATATGGCTACTCGAAGAGCTTATGCTAGAAGGAATGTGAGGGAGAATGCGGAACAAGAAGCTCCTCCCCAAGTTCCTCAAGTTCTAGTTGATCCTTTGGCCAAGCAAGTGACTAATGCAGAGTTTAGGGCTGATTTTCAAGTGATGGCTCAAGCCATGATGGCCCAAGCCAATAGGAAGGTTTTGGTTCCCGTGAACCCAAGTGTGGGTACGGTGGCATCTATAGTGAGGGACTTCACTAGGATGAATCCTCCAGTGTTTTATGGTTTTAAAGTTGAGGAAGATCCTCAAGAGTTCATTAATGAGGTCTACAAGGTGTTGATGATCATGGGAGTGATGCTGGTGGAAAAGGCAGAGTTGGCCGCTTATCAACTTAAGGGTGTGGCTCAAATATGGTACAACCAATGGAAAGAAGGGAGACCGGAAGATGCGGATCCTCTTGATTGGGAGAATGTTAAGGTTGTTTTTCTTGATAGGATCTTTCCCCTTGAGATGAGGGAAGCCAAGGTGCGTGAGTTTATCAACCTTCGACAAGGAAGTATGAGTGTCAGCGGATAAGCTTTGAAGTTCACACAATTGTCTAAACATGCTCCAACAATGGTTACCGATTCAAGGGCAAGGATGAGTAAGTTCGTTTCGGGTGTGTCCAAAATGGTGGTTAGAGAAAGCCGTACCTATATGCTCATTAATGACATGGACATCTCTCATCTCATAGTTCATGCTCTACAGATCGAAGAGGAAAAACTTAAGGAAAAGTCTAGGGAAACAAAGAGGGCTAAAACTGGTGATGGTAATTTTTCTCGTGCAAGGTCCGATGGACATGGTCGTCCTAGATTTTGACAAAGGTTTTCCGGTCAAGGTTCCTCCAATGCTTCTCCTAAGTTCAACAAAGATAGGGTGTCTAACCCTAAGCCTCAAGGAGGTAATTGTAGTGGATCTTCATTGCATATGTCTACTTTTACTAGGTGTGGAAAGAAGCACGACGGTAATTTCCTAGCCGTCACGGATGGTTTCTTTAGTTATGGTAAAAGTGGTAATAAGATGAGGGATTTCCTGATGCTGACGGCTAAAGGAAAAGAGGGAAAGTAAGCTCCTCCTAGTGGTTCAGGTCCCAAAGCTCCCAAGCAAAACCAATTTTATGCACTTCAGACTCGTGGTGAACAAGTGGATTCTATCGATGTGGTTACCGGTATGTTGAAAGTCTTCCAACTTGATGTGTATGCTTTACTTGATCCCGGTGCTACCTTGTCTTTTGTGAAGCCATATGTGGCTATGAGGTTTGATGTTCTTCCGAATGTGTTGTTAGATCCTTTTTCTATCTCTACTGCTATTGGTGATTCTATTGTGTCTAAGAGGGTTTATAGAGAGTTTCCCGTTTCCTTTTCCCATAAAGTAACTCTTGTTGACTTGGTAGAGCTTGATATGCTATACTTTTATGTTATCCTTGGTATGGATTGGTTGCACTCATCTTATGCTTCTATTGATTGTAGAACTGGTGTAGTCAAGTTTCAGTTTTCAAATGAGCCTTGACTAGAGTTGAAAGGGGGAAATTCTATGCCTAATGGTCAGTTTGTCTCTTATCTTAAAGCTAGAAAGATGATTTCTAAGGGTTGCATTTACCATCTAGTTAGGGTGTGGGATGTGGAATCCGAAACCCCTACTCTTGAGTCGGTCCCCGTTGTTAATGAGTTTTCGGAAGTGTTCCAAGATGATTTGTCTGGTATTCCTCCCGAGAGGGAAATATACTTCGGTATTGACCCTCTCCCAGATACGCAACCTATTTCTATTCCTCCTTACCATATAGCTCCGTCAGAACTTAAGAAGTTGAAAGAACAATTGAAGGATTTGTTGGATAAGGGTTTCATCCGACCGAGTATCTCTCCATAGGGTTCTCCAGTTTTGTTTGTTAATAAGAAAGATGGTTCTCTTCGTATGTGTATTGACTATCGCTAGTTGAATAAGGTGACTATTAAGAATAAGTATCCTCTTCGAAGGATAGATGATCTATTTCACCAACTTCAAAAAGCAAGTTATTTCTCTAAGATTGACCTTCGATCGGGTTATCACCAACTGAGGGTGAAAGAAGATGATATTCCAAAAATGACTTTTCAAACTTGGTATGGTCATTATGAGTTTTTGGTAATGTTGATTGGGTTGACGAATGCTCTGGTGGCGTTTATGGATTTGATGAATAGAGTGTTTAGATAATACCTTGACATGTTTGTGATTATGTTCATTGATGATATATTGATCTATTCGAGAAGTCAGAATGAGCATATTGATCATTTGAGAACCGTGTTGCAAATTCCTAAGGACCAACAACTCTTTGCGAAATTTAGAAAGTGTGAGTTTCGGCTAGGGTCCGTAGCCTTTCTTGGTCACATTGTTTCAAGTAGGGGTATTGAGGTAGATCCTAAGAAGACAGATGCAGTCAAGAGGGTGCCTAGACCTCTAACTCCTTCAGATATTAGAAGTTTCATGGGTTTAGCCGGTTATTACAAAAGGGTTGTTGAGGGGTTCTCTTTGATTGCCTCTCCTTTGACTGCTTTGACTCAAAAGAAGGCTAAGTTCATATATCCGAAGCGTGTCAAAAGTGTTTTCAAGAATTGAAGGATGGACTTACTTCCGCTCCAATGTTGACTTTATCGGAAGGGACTGATCATTTTGTTGTTGATTGTGATGCCTCGAGAGTTGAGCCAGTGTCTGAGCTTATGAAAAATGGGAAACTTATTGCCTATGCCTCAAGGCAACTTAAGATTCATGAGAAGAATTATCCTACCCATGACCTTGAACTAGCGGAGTCTGTTTTTGCCTTAAAGATTTGGAGGCATTATTTGTATGGTGTTCATGTAGATGTTTTTACCGACCACAAGAGTTTGCAATATGTGTTTAATTAGAAAGATCTAAATCTTCACCAAATAAGGTGGCTTGAGTTATTGAAAGATTATGACATGAGTGTTCTCTATCACCCCGGTAAAGAGAATGTGGTGGAAGATGCTCTTAGTTGGTTATCCATGGGTTGTGTTGCTCATATTGATGAAGGTAAGAAAGAGTTGGTCCGAGACGTTCATAGATTGGCCCGATTGGGTGTTCAATTAGTGGGCTCCACCAAGGCTGGTGTTATGGTTCACAATGGCTCAGAATGATCTTTAGTGACAGATGGTAAAGCCAAGCAAGTTCTTGATCCATTTTTTGTGCAATTGAAAGAAGCGGTGCTTAAGAAATCTATTGAGGAATTCTCCCAAGGGGTGATGGTGTACTTAGATATCAATGTCGCTTGTGTGTTCCCAATGTTGATGACTTGAGGGAACAGATCTTGTCAGAAGCCCATAGTTCACGATATTCCATTCACCTGGGAGCCACGAAGATGTACCGTGATTTACGGGAGGTCCATTGGGGGAATAGGATGAAGTAAGATATTGTGGAGTTTGTGACTAAGTGTCCTAATTGTCTACAAGTGAAAGTTGAGCATCAGAAACCAGGAGGTTTGTCGCAAGACATTAGCATTCCTACTTGGAAGTGGGAAGATTTGAACATGGATTTTATTGTTGGTTTGCCTCGCACCCTGCGACAACACGATTTGATTTGGGTAATAGTAGATCGGATGACGAAATCGGCTCATTTTCTTCCCTTCAAGGTTTCCTATTTGGCACAGGACTATGCCAAGTTGTACTTTAGAGAAATGGTAAAGTTGCACGGAGTGCCTTTGTCCATTATTTCCGATTGTGGTACCCAATTCACTTCTCAGTTTTGGAGGTCTTTCCAAAAGAGTCTTGGTACTCGAGTTAACCTTAGTACGGCCTTTCATCCCCAAACCGATGGGAAAGCGGAGAGTACTATCTAAACTTTGGAAGACATGATAAGGGGTTTTGTGATTTATTCTAAGGGTAATTGGGATGACCATTTGCCATTGATTGAGTTTGCTTATAACAATAGCTATCACTCGAGTATTGATATGGCTCCTTTTGAGGCATTATATGGTAGGAGGTGTAGATCTCCTATAGGATGGTTTGAGGTGGGAGAAGTTTCCCTAATAGGTCCCGAGTTGGAACATGAGGCCATAGAGAAAGTTTGACTTATTAGAGAAAGGTTTAAAACAGCTCAAAGTTGGAAAAAGTCATATGTCGATCTAAGAAGAAGAGATCTTAAATTTGATGTTCATGATCGGGTTTACTTGGAAATTTAACCCATGAAGGGTGTAATGAGGTTTGGTAAGAAAGGGAAGCTTAGTCCCTGTTATGTACGCCCATATCAGATTTTGAGACTTGTTGGTAAGGTTGCTTATGAACTAGAATTGCCTAATGAGTTGGCATCGGTGCATCCGGTTTTCCATGTCTCTATGTTGAAGAAATATGTTGGTGATCCGACATCTATAGTTCCCTTAGAAGGTTTGGGAGTCAAGGAGAATCTTTCTTATGAAGAAGTTTCGATTGAGATTTTAGACCGGCAAGTCAAGAAGTTGAGAAATAAAGAAGTAGCTTCCGTGAAAGTGTTATGGAGGAATCAATTAATTGAGGGTGCTAATTGGGAGGCCGAGGCCGATATGATGTCCCAATATTCTCATATATTTCCTTCTACTCCTACTCTAGCTTGAGGTAATGAGTTCCTCATGGTTTCTTCTTTGATTTTGGAGTCATGTGCCTGAATTGTTTCCATGATTTCCATACTATGCATGGTTTATGAAAAGTTCAAGTTTTGAGAAAATGAGTTTATTTGATTGACTCCTACATGTTTATGTGCATTGAGTATGAATTGCATGTAGACTACATGATATGATGATATGAGAATGTTTCTAGATTGGAGTTGATGTTTCCTCTTCGGGTGTGTATTGCATGCTTGATTGGCTGTTAGATTTAGTTCCACCCCTCTTTTGATGTTTTGATTACGTCCTAGTTTGGAATCGATAATTCCTCCTTGGTTATATGCATTTAGATGATGTTACATTGATGGTTGAGTTGTTAGTTCCTCTCCTACACTTTTCATACTAGCTTGAATCTCATTCGAGGACGAGTGATCCCAAGGGAGAGATATTGTAACACCCCAGATTCAAGAAGGGGCAAGGCAGCATTTTCAGGAGCTGCAGGTGTCATCCGACGGAGGCCACCCACGGCTCGTGGATGGGACCACGGACCGTAGGTTGGTTTGTGGATGGGACCACGGACCGTAGGTTGGTCCGTGGATGGGCACCCAAAAAGAGGTTCAAAAAGTTGGAACCACGGCCTGAACCAACAGACCGTTGGTGGGACCATGGTCTGTCGTTGAGGGCCCATTGTCCATACCCCCCAAACCCATGTTCCTGACCACGAACGACGGTCGTGTAGGACGGACCGTCGTCCTGACCACGGTCCGTCGGTTATGGCCGTGAGTGATGGTATCAGCAGTTAGTTGGAGGGTTGTTGGGTCTTTTCCTAATTAATTTATCCCTATACTACGTCTCTTTATTCTTCATTAAAACCCTTATATAAGTTATTTTAACCCCAAAACTCACCCATTCACTTCATTCTCTTCAAACTCACCAAAAAGAAGAACTCTCAAATATTTCTCTCTCTAGGAAGCTTGAAGAAGTAGGATTCAACCTAGAGTTTCAAGTCAAGTCTCCACTCCTCCATTGAACAAAACAATTGGTTTTGTGGTATGATAGTTTTCATCCATGAATTTCTTCCATTCATGGAGTTCACAAATTCTCCTATTTTCAAAGTTAGAAATCCCAATTGAGTTAGGGTTTTCTTCAATTTCCATGGGATCTCTTGATTAATTATTTAAATAATTGAATTATGATCTCTTATGCATGAATTGATGAAATAAAATGATTTTATGGCGATTCCCCCTATGTAATCCCCATGTTTTCAAAATTATGATCATATGATGTGGGATTCTGATTATAAAGGAAGAGTTTTATAAAATTAAGCATGTATTGATAGAATTACATGAATTTATTATGAAATCCGTATCTAACCCATGTTTTATAAATGTTGATGCTTGAAAGTGGGTTGTGAACCTCGAAAGGTAAATTATGGAAATATGTATGTTCTTATGAAATCTATGCAAATGTTTTAAGGATGCTTTGAGAGTAAAGTATTAATGATGATGTTGTTGTTGTGTTGTCGAAAGGATTTTTCTCATATACACATGAAAGCATGATGTGAAAGGTTTTCTCACATAATAAGGATTCTAAGGTTGAAAGGTCTTCTCACCTAATTGAATAAAAAATTAAGGGCTATCCTAATGATCTATCTTGCATTGGTTAGTGAATGATACCTTTCAATGGAAAATGACTTAGCTTGGATTGGCAAGATGACGTTCCCTTCCATGGATATTAAGAAAAAGTAAGAATTGACTATTCCATGGGATTTATGCTTAGCACCGAGAGGATATTGAGATGGAAGCTCTCCCGTTAGTAGAGGCCGGGTTTTTAGAAGCAATCTCCTTATCCCTTACCTATGTGCCCCCATAGGATGATTGTCTAGATAGACATTAGTTAGTGGATCCACATAAGCTAAAAGTTCATGGTCCTTACCTTGGCAAGTAGGACAACCCTTTTCGGTGTGGGAGAGACCAGGGGATCATGTTATAGCTCACATGGTCTCTATGTCGGTTAAGGCCAATTCCCACAATAATAATGAACTAAGGTTACTTCAAGAAGTATCTCATATGTGTTCAAAGGCTTTAAATGTTGTTAGCTTGCATTGACCATGTTTTATGACTTATGTTTTCCAACCCTTTTATATCATGTTTTAGCTTGGTAAATTGCATGTCATGAAATGTCCTCTTTTAGCATGATTTAAATGTCTTATGCATAGCTATCATACTTGGTACATTTGTTTGTACTAACGCATACTCTTGCCTACTTTTCCCCAAATGTAGGGTTCGACAGTTAGGTTTCTCAGTTTCATGGCTAGTGATTGATTTCGAGGTTCCCGAGCTTCGGCGAGTCCTCATGCTTCGAGGATGGATTTTCATTGTTCTTATGTCTTTCATGTATTTCAGTTTTGGACATGATATATGGACTAGGCCCAATTTCATTCTATTGTAATAGATGGCTATTGAGACAAGTGTTTTAGACTTCCGCTTTTCTTCTTTAAAACTATTGGCCTTGCAATGTTGTTTCACTTCTTTTATTCTATTTCTTATGTTATGAATACTAAGTGGCTTGTATGGGGTCTTCCGGGGTCCTATACGCCATGTTACATCTAGGGTCTACCCCTGGGTCATGACAAAGATCTAAAGCCAATACATGAACTTAATATTTCAGTTAAAATTAGTTATGAATACCATAGAGAACAATTTGTATTACCATATGACTGGCATTGGGCCGCCCCCAATCCTTTAACTTTCTATGTCCTTTCGGGTGGCAATGGTTACAAATACACCTGGTAAGCCCCCACTGCGACTGATCTATTGTCTATGGATTCAAATACAACACAAAAAATAATTTTTCTAGCAACATTATGCACGACACAATCGATAGAGAAAGCTTTTTCCATGAAGCCAGTTGCAGTTTTGCATGGAGAGCCCAAGATCATATCGGAGGAAGATGAATATGAAGGAGAATCTAGAGTATGCAGTAATCAGAATATTCTCGTATGGTTTGTCAGATATTCAATATCTGAGGATACTAATCCCTAAACATTGTGAATTGAAAGGGGAATGTGAAATTAGGCTACTATCAATAGTCACGTGCAGATTAGGGCTTCATGTTTGGAGAATTACGTGAACCTTTTCTCAAAGGCATCATACTATATAATGCAGAAAGGTTTGAAATATCCAATGAGGACATTAATGTTGGAGCCAATTTTTTATCCAGAGGAAGAAACATCCACACTTGTTGCATGGATCTCTATTCCAGCACTTCCACCAAATCACTTTGTCAAAGAGGTAGTTTTTTCATTTGCAGCATCACTGGGAAAACTACTACAAGTGGACTTAGCGACTAGAAATTAAACTCGATCAAGTTATACAAGAAGTCAGAGTAGAGGTAGACCTTTTGAGAGATTTTCCAAAAAGAATTAATATGGGGCTAAGAGAGTCGGGAGAAATCAGAGCGAAGTGGATAAAGATAAAATAGTACTACATGCTAAAATACAATAAAAACTGCAAAAATCAAGGTCACAATAAACAGAAGTGTTATGTAATTCATCCACAACTAAAACCTAAAGACAAGAAGGAGGCAGATAAGAAAGAGAGAGGACGGAAGAAGAAAGAAGTTGAACTACCAAAAATCCTTCTGAGGATAGAGGAGAAACAAGAAAATGAGGAGAAAGAGGAATTCAAGGAAAAGAAAAAAATGAAAGGGAAGAGGATGGAGATACTAGGGCATAAGAATAATAGACCATGTATGTAATAAGAAAATCACTCAACTAGAGAAAGTAGGGGTCAACAAAGAAAATAAATTTTGGGCTCTACACAACAATGAAGAAACAAAAAAACAAAAGAAGAACAACAAAAAGAGGACATCAGAAGCAAGCCAAGAGAATAGGTAGGTATGGTTTTTGGGGAAAAACAATATGACAATGTGTAGTGGATCCAAAGAAAAAGGGGATAAAAGATTGTCAAGAAAGGAGAAGGAAACCATGTCTAACTCGCCATTCAGGGAAGTAGAAACGGTTTGAAGGGTAAATGTGGAGGGAGACGCCAGAAGTTGTAGTATGGAGGGTATACTAGTTAAAGTAGAAAACAAAAGTATCAAATAAGGCGAAGGAAAAAGGTAACAATGCAGTTAATGAAGAGGAAGACAACTTCATGCCTGACCTGAAGGAAGTCAGAGAGAATGAGAAATAACAAAGAAGAGACAATGCAGAAGATGATGATATTGTAGAAAAAAATTCCACAACGACAAGGGAGGGGGAATTGTCACCAAGGGAAATAAAGCATATAGAGGACCAAGTCAAAAAGGTCAAGAAACGACAATCTGCACTTACTTTTCAAGTGAAAACAAGAAGCAGGGATAGGTCAGGAGATGTTTCTTAATGATTGGGAGAGCCATCTTCTTGAACAACATGTTTGTAAAATCTCATATTGCTTTTGAGAGGTTAATGGACCTAAATAAAATACAGATGTGCAATTTTATAGCACTAATGGAACCTTTCCAAGTCCCGCAAGAGCTTGATCATTATAGAAGAATGTTGGGGATGCAAAATGCCCATTGTATTTGCTTATATAAAATACGGGTTTTCTTGAAGGATGAGTAGAGTTGCGAAGTGAAAGGAAATAATGTACAACGCTTGACTATGAAATTTAGTTATTAAAATAGGCAGATTATGTTAACTTCAGATTACGCGAGATATGATGCGTTGGAAAGTCTAGAACTGTAGGAAGAGCTAATAGGCCTAACTCATGTGCGTACTTTACCATGATTAGTTGGGGTTGATTTCAATGTAATAATGAATGAAGAGGAAAAACAAGTGGTCAAGGGGTTTACTCAATATGAAGCTATAAATTTCGTTCAATGCATTAATAACTGTGCGTTAATAGAGCTAAAGTACTCGGGGAAGCATATTTACATGGTTGAATGGTAGAATAGAGGGAAATGTATTTTCAAAAGACTAGATATGGTCTTATGAAATCAAGAATTTTTTGACATTCTTCCCTCTAGTGAAGTTATTTATCAATTGAGACAAGGGTTTGATTACGCACTTCTACACGTAATATGCAGTTCAGAGGAAGAGCCAGTAGTGAGACCTTTTAGGTTTCTAAATTTCTGGACAAAGCATCCAAATTTTAAAAAGTGATAGAGGAGAATTGGAAAATGGACTTTTGGGTTGCCCATTTTTAGTGTATCAGACAAAGATAAAAAAATTGAAAGGTGTATTAGTGCGGTGGAGCAAGATACATTTGGAAACATTTTTCAAAGGATTGCAACGTTAGAAGATGATATGAAGGTGAAAGAGATACAACCAGAAGTTAATTCTTCTCCAGCGAATAGGTCTGAATTTAAGAAAGAAGAGGCTAAACTAATAAAATTCCTTCATGGGAAGGAAGAATTCTTGAAGAATAAGGCGGGGATGAATGGTTTTAAGGATGTAGAAAGGAATACCACTTTTTTTTCAAATCATTCAAGGGGATGTGGTCAATAGAAGTGAAAAGATTGGGACTGAGATTGTGTCCTACTTTGAGTAATAGTTTAGAGAAGCTAATAGATATGAAGGTGAGGTTGATAAATGTATTACCAAAGTTGATCATCACATATGAGAATGAGGAGTTAAGCAAAATGCCTAGTGAATACCCACACAAACTTAGTTTTGCTGCCAAAGAAAGAGAATGTGAGGAGCTTGTCTGATTTGAGATCGATAAGCTTGTGTACATTTTTGAGTAAGATCATCTCAACATCACTAATTTAGAGAATAGCAAAGCTTCTACCAAACATTATCTCTAAAAATCAGACGAGATTTGTAAAAGGAAGAACCATTACGGAGAATGTATTGGTAGCACAAGAGATCATCAGATATATTAACTTGAGGAAAAAGGATCCCAATTTAGTAGTGAAATTGGACATGGAAAATGCTTAATTTAGGGTATCATGGGTTTTACTGATTAAATTTCTAAAGAAATTTGGCTTCTCAGAAATTATCATTGATATGATTTGGAGATTATTATTGAATAATTGGTATTCGGTGTTAGTTAGATTGAAGACCTTTGGATTTTCTCAATCATCTTGAGGATTAAAATAAGGGGATCCATTATCACCTAATCTTTTAATCATAGCAGTAGAGGTGCTGGAAAGGAGATTAAATAATCTACATGAGGAAGCTGAGTTTAGAGGATATGGGATGCCTAAGTGGAGGCCTCCGATCAACCACTTATCATATGTCGATGATACTATTTTATTTTGTTCAGGTGAATGGAAATAAATAAGGATGATGATGAGGGTGTTAAGGGAATATTAAGAGGTGTCGGGTAAAAGAATAAATTTGGATAAAATATTCTTTTATTTACATGAAAATACAACTCTAATTGTATAAATTAGAATAAGAAGGATGACTGGAATCAATCGAGCTCTTTCCCATTCATATAGCTTGTATGTCTAGTTTTTTTATGGAGAAAGAAGAGGGAACATTTTAATGATCTGGTAAAAAATATTTAGAAAAGAATAAAGATGTGGCACAATAAATGGTTATCTTATGAAGGTAAGTGTATCCTAATTGCAAACGTGCTACAGTCAATGCCTATATATTTTCTCTCAACAATGAATCTACTGAAGAAAACCATCAAAAACTTGCATCAAATGTTTGCTGGTTTTTTCTGGAGTAAGAAATGAGGAGAGAAATGAAAACACTAGATAGCTTGGAAATACATGTGCTTCCCGAAGAAGGAATGGGGTATAGGAGTTCGATCACTACATGAGGTCATCAAAGCTCATGCATGGAAAAAAAATTCTAGAAGTAAGGGAAGATATGGAGGATGAGATATTGTGGCAGATAAAAGGAGGAGGAGCAAGATTTTTGTTTGATAATTGAACAAAACAAGGTGCGATGTATTACACACAAGTTCAAGGAGCAAGAGAATAAGAAATAGAAGTAAAACAATTGATCGTCAAGAGGGAATGGGCTGAACAGAAGATTAGAAGCCTAATAATGCGAGAAATGTCAGAGTTCATTCATGAAAACATTGACACTGGTATTGAAGAAGGAGAAGTAGATGTGCCTCTGTGGATGGAAAATTGCAACGGGGTATTCATAGTGAAGTCGACATAGGAAAGTGTTAGACACAAAAAGGAGAAAGAGTGAGGTTGGAGTTGCAAGAGTGCCTTTTAAGATTAATTACTTGTTATGGAGAAGTTGGAGAAGCGGAGTAGCTACAGAAGATAATCTTCACGATGAGAATAAGAATTTCCTCCAGATGCTACTGTTGTGATAACCATTAGCAGGAAACTGCGAGTCACCTTTTTCTAACAGCTGCCACAACTCAAAAGCTATGGAAGCAGTTTGCTTCATGTGCATGTATCAAAATAACAGAAGGCCTACAACACACTATCACAAAATGGTGGGCAGCCCCAACCAATAGAAAATTTAAAGTTGTGTTTCAGGAAATACCAACTATATTGATAGGGGAGCTATGGCAAAGAAGGAATGCAAGAAGACATGGGAAAGAAGTAACATTTGTACAACTTAAGAAACATTGTCAGGAGTCTTATTTCAAATTACTTAAAATAGTTTACCCATGGATTAACATTGCCAAGGAGTGGGATGGTATAATAGTAGTGTTGAAGAGGTACAAATCCAAAATATAGGGAAAGTCGGTATCCTGGGAAAGACCACAAAGGGATTGGACAAAGTGTAATACTGATGAAGCAAGTAGAGGTTATCCAAGGGAAAGTGCCTATAGATTTTGTATAAGGTACAATCAAGGGGATTTAATACATGCAGAGGCAGAGAAAATTTTGCTAGCCACAAGTTTGGATGTAGAAATTAAGGCTATTCTAAATACCCTAAAATACTTAGCTCGTACTAATCTCAAAAAGATTATTGTAGAAATTGATTCACTAGGCCTTAAAAAGAGCATACACGGGGTATGGAAAGTTCCAGATAGAGAAAATACAAGAGATAATGCGGAAGTTAAATGCAATTATCAAACATGGTTTCAAAGAGGCGAAAGAACTTGCAAAAAAAATGCCAAACGAAGCATACATAAATCAAGAAAATATTCAATGGTTATATTTGAACATCTATCAATGGAGTGTAGGAGAATCTTAAATATGGACAACGAAAACATACCAACATTGAGGATTAAAAAATGAAAGATCAAGGATCAACAACAACAAAATGTACATGTATAATTAAAATGGAAATACAACATACAGACTACACAAACATCACAACTATGCTATTTATAGAAAAAAAAAATTCCCACTACATGGTGAACATAACTGAGATCATAAAGCTACCTAGCCTAGACTAAAATAACTTATAAAAAAATCTTCCTGCAAACATAGAGGTCGTTCGACACGGTTAGGGAACAACAAATCCATGGATGAGGGAGGAACTACACACAGAAGAAGAATAGGAGCTTCCTGGTACCCCCACGGCTACTTCATCTGCAAAAGATACAGTTAGAGAAATGAATAGGAAACCACAAACGGAAGGAAGGGAAAAACATACTCATAGTGAGCTCTGATCTCAAACACATGACGACGTGCCTCTACAACTTTGATACCATCCACCGAAGCAAATCACTTAAAAGAAAGAAAAAGAAATCAGAAGCACTGTAAGAAACAAAGAAAAGGGGAAGATAAAATTGAAAGACCACCTTTGCGAGCTGAGAAAAATCAATGGCGGAATGGGAAGGGAGAAAACATTGATGATCCATCATATCAAAGGGAGAAAGATGAGGTTAGCAAATTCTCCCTACGGCGACATCAAAGAGTAAAGAGGAGAGATCATTTTAGAAACCCTAGTAAAACTATTTTAGCTAGACATGCGGGTTCTTTTTTGGACTGAGCTAGATGCGTTTTGTTTCCTTTTATGTTCGGGCTCGTTGGGCTATTTTGTAAAGACTTTTTTTATTTATAAATGAGCTCCTAAGATCAAAAAATTAACAAAAATAATAATCTCTATCACCACTACATCATAGTCGAGTAATTATTATTAAAATTAATTTTCAAGATTTAAATAAAAAATCTGAAAACATCATCTGAAAGACCTCAAATTATAAATAACTGCATAGCCATGAATATTTTTAATTTGATCGTTTCTAATAAACTTACCAAATTTCTGATAAACTAGAGTTCAAAAATGATATTTATCTTTAAAGTTATGATCAAATTCAGATTCAAACGATTAAACAGAAAATAATCAGATCTACATCCTTATCCAATGTAAAATTATGTTAAATCATCACATTTAATCATGTACCACATTTAACATAAATAAAACTGATGTAAATGATTATTTTCATACTAAATGACATTTTAATTTGAAAGAACAACTTAAAAATTATCCTAACGACATGAAAAATCATAACCACATACAATGAGTAATTCTTGCTAGGCCATTTTCATTGAACTTACCAAATTTCAAGTCAATTGGAGTATATAAAAAAAATATTTCCTAAACTATGAACAATTTCAAATTCAAAAGATTTAATCATCTTTAAGAATCAGAACAATATGACCTACATTATTATCACATATCAATTCATGTTAAATCACCATGTGTAATTATATTTTGGATTCAACATAAATATAATAAACATGAAGAATGACCTTATCATATTCAAATATTTTTTTAATCTGACAAACTACCTTAAACTCATCTAAATGATTTTCAATGGAACCATCAAATTTCAAGCCAATCGGATATCATAAAATTTAAGACCACGTAAACTATGTTAAAATTTGAAACAAAATAATTATTTTAGGCATAGTTAAAGATTAAAATAACTTGATTCAGATTTTTGTTCTCTTTTTAAAATTATCTCATGAGTACAAGGCATATGTTGTGTCCTCCCTTCGTCTAAGACACAACACATTCTTATATCAAATTCTCCTTTCAATAGAGAGTTCAAAATGAATAGTTTCCTCCTTTTTGTAAGAAAACTCGATATCTCTTCTCATGAATAATAAGAATTACAATAATATTAAGGTAAATAAGTATTCACCACCAATATTAACTTAGGACAGTTTATACATGATACATTGTGTATATCTCAATGACTTAAATAAATAGGCCACGTTAGTAAATTCTATTTGGTAATCATAATTCTCAATGCATAAATCGTAATCTCACATATATAAAATATAAAGAACTTATAATAATTCCAATTAAATAAAATTCTTTAATGATAACCATTTATTAATTATAAAATTATTAATCTATAAACGTTTATATATACTGTGAGAAAACAAAAAAAACAATGCTCATGTAATTAAAAAAAGCACGTATAATTCAATCTTTTCAAGCACAAAATCAGATCAACTCCAGTTAACTAGTTATACTGTTTTCGCATGGGTTGTCAAATTGGAGTAGCAATATTTTGTCTATTGGAATTAAAATTGAGAATTATTTTGAAAAAGAAATACAACTCTTTAAAAAAAATCACTGCTATGATCAATTTTTTAATTGTATGGAATTGATTAATAGTCCCTTGTATAGTAATCCAATTGCAAGAAACTTATCTAAACCTTTTATGTAACCTACTCATATACCGTCTCTTTAACCACTAAAAATCCAAAACAATTAGTGTTTTGTGGCCAATTACAAAATAGTCATCTGAGACCACTTTTTTTCCTTGTGGCAAAAACAATGTTAACAAGCAATTAAAGGGACTTAACAATTTTTTGTCCATTTGGTTACATGGTATAGCAATTAAACAGTTTCCGCATTCAAGCGGTAAAACTCAAAAAGTGAAAACAAAATAATAGATAGTAGAATATCACATAATTATACGAATATCATGTTTACCAACAGTGATCCAGAATTCATGGGTATAATAGCACATACATATACTCTTAACGTTATCTAATAAGGTGTAAGTGTGGCTCTTGATGCCAATTTTTGGAAAAGAATATGCACATCAAAAGCATACTAGAATCTAACTACTTACATGAATAATAGATACCCAATATGTTTATGCTAGAACACATAAGCTTTCTTAAATTTACTTCAAGAATTACCACTTGAAGCGTGAGCAGATATCTTGAAGCGAATCCACAAATTAGACAAACCTTCAAGCGAATCCACGAGTTAGACAATAATTTTGTGGTCTTCTAAACTGATCCAAAGTTCACATTCGAACTCTTTGAATACTTGGGTGGGCAAGTATGTATAGAAAACTTATTCACTTTTTAGGTTAGAAGAACCTCTATTTATAAATTTTCTTCCCATTCCAAAAAGGAGAAGTAACTCACACGCATGTTTTCTTGAACTAAAACACACGCTTTTCTCTCCTTTTCCCCTAGAATTAGGATTCTGAGTTCTAGTTAGTTATAGGCACTGCAGGGACCATGAAATCAATTACTGAAGCTTCCTATTATAGAAGTAATTCAAACTAATTATTTTGAATGATTTTTACAATAGTAAATTACAAATCATTCCACTAGAAATTTGTAATTGCATTCCTCTATTTATATTTCAAAAATCCCCATGAACCACTTATGTAATTCCCCTTATTAAGATTACTTACACTAATCAATAATTTAAATTACTAACGAATTTAATTCAACGATTATTTTTCTTTAGAGAAATGTTTTACTTATTTCATGTTTCGAATTTATAAATTCATTAGCAAGGTTTGATACGATATAAAGTTATAAGCTTCTCAAAAAGGCATAGCATCAATCTCTATATCGAGACATGGATTTCATAGCCTAACTTATTATTTCACCAATATATATTATTATCATCAAATCTACCGGGCAAATTGACCCATCTTAAAACCTTACATCTTAATAAATCAAAATAATAATTAGTATATACATGTCATAATCGATATATCAGGATTAAGAATATAAGTACATTTAACAGTTTAGAGTATATTCTTTTATCAGTCAGTCTAAAGAAACTATCTCTACTTGGTCCCGTTCAATACATAAAAAATGTACTAGCACAAGAAGATGAAACTATTTCATCCCCATAATCAAGATAAATTATATATAATCTTGTGCTACAAATGTACCGATGACCTGTCCAATTTCACTCTTAGATTGTGAACAACAAAGTTTATACTTTTAAGAATCGATGATTTAATCTCTTTGTAAAAGCTAAAACTCTATACACTAAGTCATCTAAGATATAAGTTAACAGATACCATAAACGAATATATGATCTATTAAAACTTTCATTAAAACTGAATAAATAATTATTTTAAAATAAACAGTATATCTAAACATATGATTAATAGTAGATATCCCAACAATCTCCCAGTTAGACTTTTAACCATCATAATTCTGATCATGTACTATATCTAAATGAATGATTAATAGTATATACCCTAATAATATCCCACTTAGATGTTTAATCTTCAAAAAAAATTAGAATACTATTTCTAAACACATGATTAATAGTATATACCCTAACAGCCTCAACTAATTGATTCCTCTAAAAAACTTTCACAGAAGCAACTTCTTTATTTCTAAACTTCCATACTTGACGATCCAATATTCATCTGGAATCTCTTCAAAAGAAGAGCTTTCCTTAACACCAACACTCTCCAATGACACAACATAAGTAGGATCACCAATAAACTTTGTCCACGTCGAAACATGAAATACCGGATACACTGACACCAATTAGGTAGGCAAGTCAAACTCATAGACAACCTCACCAGAATGCATCACAATCTTATATGGGCCTAAACAAATGGGACTAAGCTTTCCTTTCTTTCCAAATCTTGTCGCCCTCTTGATGGGTGAGATTTTCAAATAAACCCAATCATCAATATAGAATTAAAGCTCTCTCGTTCTAACATCCGTATAAGACTTTTGTTGACTTTGAACCATTTTTAACCTTTTTCTAATAAGTCAATCCTTCTCCATAGCTTCATGCACACACTCGAGCCCTATCATAGTGACCTATACCACTTCAAACAAACCAATAGGAGACCTACACCTCCTAAAATAGAGAACCTCAAATGGAGTAATTTGAGTACTCTAGTGATAACTAATATTATAAGCAAACACAATCAAAGGCAAATAATCCTCTCAATTACCATTGCATTGAATCACAAAAGATCTAAATATATCCTCCAATATCTTAATAGAACAGTCATCTTGGCCATCAGTATGAAGATTAAAATTTGTACCAAGCTTTACTTGAGTACAAACACCATTTTGAAATGATCTCAAAAATTAAGAAGTGAATTAAGTACCTCTATCAAAAATGATGGATAAAGGCACTCTATGAAACTTTACCATCTCTCGGATGTAGAGCCTAGCATAATCTTAAGCTGAAAATGAGGTCTTCACGGTAAGAAAATTTAACATCCAACAACATCCAAGAAAATATTTGAATCATCCATCGTTTGCGTATAGGTCGAACATATATATATTAAGGGCCATCAGGTACTGATGAGTCGGAGATTTCGACTCATTTAGGGCTTGATATTCAAAGTTTTAGTGTCCTCAATGACAATTTTATGCTCTAAACTGATGTTTAAATGCTAATTTACAGCAATGAAGGCAAAAGAGCAAGGTAAAGACATTACCAGGTAAAAAGGAGCGAAAAAGAAGAAAATGCTGAAGAAAAGAAAGACTAGTACTCGCCAAAAGTTACAGTAGGCAATCCCATGGACAAGACAAACTCAGCGAGAGAACGGATGTTTTGGTGACGTGCCAAATGGATCGGTGATGCCGACTTTGATCACCAAAAGTCACAGCAAAGAAGTGATGAAAAGCCAAGCCAAGAAGGCGATGGAAAGGAGCACTCGGCGCATCGCCGACCTGGTCAGCAAAGCCTGACTTATTTCAATGAGTGGCTCCGAAGCTGAAATTTTAGGAACGTATAAATGCAATTTTTAAAACAAGAAAAACGAGTTCTAGAGTTTTTTGGATTTCCGCATTGTCCAGTTTTAGGTTTTTTTTATCCCTAATATTCTAAACATTGTTCTTTGACTTTTTGGGTAGAGATTTAGGGTTTATTTAATTTTGAGCTTTAATTTTGAGCATTTGAAGACTTGTGGATTGTTGCCCAAGCTGATGGAAAACATAGTTGGTAACAGTTTCTTGCTCTTTATGATGTTTGGCTAAAACCCCCATTCTTGGGGGTGTGATTATGTAATTGAATATTTCAATTAGCTTATGAGTGTTAGTATTTACTGATTTTATTGTTGATTTGAAGTGGGTTCAATTGATAAATTGTGGTTGCAAATACAATTCTAGCCTAGCATTCTAAGCTTGTTTGAGAAAGAAGTTTTAGAGTTAAAACTATTATTTGATGATTGTAGTGATTGGGTTATTGTAAAATTAGCTTGAGAAAGTGGGTCTAAATTCAATCCTACTAATCAAGGTTGAAAAAGTAGATTGATTGAGGTATTTGACTGTTTATATGTGTTATGCTTGTCGAGGTTCGAGAGAACTCGCTTGATTCGCGATAGTTGATTGAGAAATGGATATTACACCTAAAGCTTAGCCTACCCAATAAGATCAATGATTTCTAGTAAATAATAATCACCCATTTAGCGAAATTGGCCTTCAATTGATCAGACTCCCAAGAACTACCCTGTACTTGATTTCTCCCGGTTGTTCGTCAGTTGTTATCTGTCACTCAAATCCCCCCCATTTGACATTAATTGTTAAGACCTTTTCATTTATTTTATTGTTTAAAAAAATGTCTACATTTAAAAATGATTAGAACACCATTTTACTTCGTAATTGAATTCTTTATCATATTACTCCCTGTGGGATCGACCCCAACTCTTAGTTGGGTTTATACTTGATTGCGACCGCCTACACTTAGAATCAGATGAACTGTAGTTGAGCATTATCCAAAATGGTGCCGCTGCCGGGGAGTGGTGTTTAGAATTCTTTTAGTGAAGTTTAGTTGTGAACTTATTTTGTTGTAGTTGAATCCACTTATTTCTTCTGCTTTGGTGGTTACTCTTAAACAGGTGAAGAGATGAGTGTTAACGGGAGCAATTGTAGACAACTTGGGCACAATGATGACATCGGTAACTTGCACGATGTCAATAAAGATCATTTAGGAGGTGCGGGTGCTATTTGATTGCCTCCGGTATTGGGCAATGTGGTGTTTCATGTGACTAGCACTATGTTGCAGTTGTGGCAAATGAAAGGTCTATTTGGAGGTCTTGCTATTGAGGATCCTCATGACCACATATGAAATTTTATGGATGTGTGTGGTCAATTTTATTTCAAGAACATCACTCAGGAGTTAGTCCGACTTCGTTTGTTTTCCTTTTCCCTAATGGGGGAGGCAACAAAGTGGTTGACGAATTTACCAAGGGATTCAATCATTTCTTGGGAGGAGCTCACTGATGCGTGTTATGTAAGGTTTTTCCCTCCCTCGAAGATGGTTACATTGAAAGATAATATTCATAACTTTTAACGAGTGGATGGTGAACCAATTACTGAGACATGGTTAAGGTTTCAGAAATTTCTTCTCCAATTTCCTACTCATGGACTCCCGAACAATGTGTTGTTACAATACTTCTACCGGAGTCTAGATTCATTCAACAAGGGTATGGTAGACCAGCTCGTTCGAGGAGGAATCATGCAAAAACCATTTGACATAGCATCTACTCTTCTTGATGAGATGACAAAAATCAACCCTGCTTGGTACACTAGAGAAGATCAAGTGTCTCCTTTAAACTTCACGATGAAAAAGGAACAAATGGAAAAGTACCAAGAGAGGGATGCAAACATAGCCAAGAAGATGACCCAAATGGACCTATTATCAAAACAGGTCATGGGAAGTTGTTCTAAGGGTGTGAATGCCATCGAAGTTAGTGAAGTGAATTCTGATGAAGCGAACTTTGAAGCTATGTACAATGAGGAAGTACATTTCCTAACAAATCGGGGAGGAGGTTTCTATCCGAACTATCCAAGGTCGGGTGGGAATCAAGGTTGGAACAGGGATCATGATGACAGTTGGAGAAACCGAGAGAGGGAATGGCGTAACCGTGGTACATATTGGAGAGAGCGGGATGGTGATAAAGAACAATATATACCTCCCCATTAGCATCAAACGTCAAAAGAGCAAAGGGCTGATCCTGAAAATTTCTGCACCGAAGATATGCTTGCACGTATTCTCAAGAAAGTGGAAGGATCGAACAAGGTGCTAAAGGAAATGAAAGATGACGTCTCATCTCTGAACCAAACAGTTACCTCATATTCGGTATCGATTAAGCAGCTAGACACAAAAATGGGTCAAATCTCGACTCATTTAAACCCAAGACCAAAAGGAGGATTATTGAGTGATAACATGGTTAACCCAAAGAATGAAGCTTGAAAGCGGTGTCTTCGTCGTGCGACGACCTTAAATAAGGGGCTTCTTGGGAGGCAACCCAAGTTTTTCATTTTTAATGTTGTTTTTGGAATAACGGTTTATAGATGTTCAGGTTGAAAATTTGAAATTTGAGGAAAAAAGGCATTTAGGTGAGCTCAGGTCCCTTTCGGTGTGTCGCCGAACAGGTCAGTGAGCCCTATCAGGACTGCCTTTTTGACCAACTAAATGGCTGGACTTCTGTAAACTTCAGCGGGCAAAAGTACCATTCGGCGCATTGCCGAGTGGGTCGGCGACATAAGTGACATCGCCGACTAGGGCGCGAACTGAAGGGTCAAAAAGAGCCTCAACTGTTTTAAATTCAAAATTCCCTTTCATTTTGCATTTTCTGACTCTTGCACTCTTACATTTCATATTTAGATTGTATTTTGCCTGCTATTTTCATGTCCGGATCAATTGCTCGGGTGAATTTTGCCTGCTATTTTCATGTCCGGATCAATTGCTCGGGTGAATTTTGCATTTTGCTTCCATATTTTCTCGCCTAGCTTTTGTTTCTGTATACTTTTGAGGTTGGTGTGCCGAACCTGGCATGATTCTTGGTAGTTTGTGATGCATGATCATATTTTTGTTGGATCTATTGCATAATCTTACGTGGTTGGTTGATTTTTAGTTAAGGTCTACTGTCGTATCATGTTTACTTTTGTGTTTTAGCCCATAATTGTTGAAATCTGTGTTTAAATTGCTTGAAGTTGTGGGTGTGTAGTGGTAATATGTTGAGTCTGGTGAGGGTGAAGTCTGAGTAACCCGAACGTTACGAATCGACTGAATTTTTCCCAATGATAGAGCGGGTGACGTCATTCTTAAGGGCAAAAGACGTTGATTGGTCAATTTTAGACAAATCAGGTGACTCACCGAATGTCTTTTCTATTGCCATTTGTCAGCCCAAATTTTAGTTACGTATTCTGTAACTTTCAGTGAGCTATTTCTAGTTCGCCGAATGAAGTCGGCGAATCGTCGAGTGACCCTGGACTTCACCGACATGTGCTGACTTTTGTACAATTTTATTCTTTAACTTTCGGCAAGCCCGACATAGCTCGCCGAATGAGTTCGGTTAGTTTTCTGCGTCTTTTCAACTATGATTTTTGTTGACCTATTTCTATCATATTGGTTCATTTTGTGTTGTTTTGCATATATGGCCAGACCCAAAGTTCCAGGTAGAAACCAACAACCCCGGAAGAGAGCACGAGGAATAGTGATTAATGAGGGTGCTGCTCCCCAACAAGCAACACAACCTAAACTTCCTCCGATAGGGGGGAAAGGCAAAGGTAAGGGAAAGGGTCCTACGGAGCAACGTGCGGCTGAGGATAGCTCCGATAGCATGGGCATCTATGACACCCACCTCACCGCTTCGGAGTCTGAAAGTGAGGATAACTCAGGGTCTAGATCGCCAGTATTTGTATCTGAGCTGGAGGAAGATCAGACTCTTGAGAGGAGATGAGTTGAGCTGCGCTCAAAAGCGCTGCACGACCCGGCCAGACTACTGGTTACTCCTCCACCTCCTCCACCTCCAACATAGACTGTTGAGCAGGAGCCATCAGTGCCCCCGTTATAGGCACCTCCACCTCAATCGCTGAACAGACTTAAGGCTGCCGGGTTGAGGACTATTTTAGAATAAAAGAGGTTGTCTACGGATGAAGTGGTGGACATGTATCTAGAAGTGTGGAACACCATCAAGTTCCACAAGTTTGAGAGATTTACACAGCCCCGAGACTCATACATACTTTCCTGGGTCCGGGAGTTTTATACAGAATATGGGAGGCTGGTGCCAAAGGCGAAGAAGAAGGACAGCTCATTCGCACCGGTTGATCATGTTTTGGTGCATGGTAAAAGGGTTAAATGCAGCAGCACAGACATTAATGTGGTGCTGGGGTGTACGATGAATGTGATCCACTTCTTGGTGGCTCGGATACAAAAGAAGACCCTTGATGACTTAAAGGGGTGGTTGGCTCTGCTAATTTCTGACATCACACCGTCATGGATCGAGCCAGGGGTTCTGATGGAGAAGAAGGATCTGAATGTAGCTGAACGGTATTTGTTTGGGTTTCTTAGCAAGACATTGATGCCTTCCCAAAACGTGTCAATACTCCCACATCCTAAGGCAACTTTGTTTGGATCCATCATTGACCGGGATAGATTGAATCTCGGGTTAATAATTGAGTAAGATATGGCCATGAGGGCCAAACAGAGTGAGACCTCACTCTCTTTCCCGATGTTAATCACGGAGCTGTGCCGGTGTGCTCGAGTGGCTTTGTTGAGAAGACAGATGTGGAAGTGACTCCAACTTTCTCTACTGACATATAGAGGATTGAGGTCGAATACACTAGAGACGAGGCTGAGAGGAGGAGAGTAGCACCGGTAGACACTTCCCCGATTGTTGATGTAGAGATGCTAGAGACAGCCCCTCCTACTCAGGCCGGTGAGCCCTCAGGTATTCCTAGCACTTCTACTACTTCCCCTTCTTCGTCTGTTGCTGCTACAACTACCACTGTTGTTGCTGCTGCTCGTCCCCCATTGACACAGACGATGCTATTCAAGATGGGCCATCTAGCCTAACATGCTGACGTACGTGCTTCGCGGGTAGAGGTTGTTGTCCCCGTATCGATTGAGAGGGTCATTTTTGCTGCTCTATCTCTCATCTGAGTTGAGTTGTGAGAGCACCGAGATTTGATCAATGCACATGGCCTAGCATTGGAAGCCCTCATGGTGAGAGTAGAGGAATGTGAGCAGAGTGGACGCCAGTCAGCTGATGTCACATCTTTGAGAGTTGATATTACTAGTTTGTAACGTCATGTGGATGAGCGTAAATCAACGGATCTGTCTATGATTTTCGGCACTGTGGACCTTCTTGAGGTACCGAGTACAGAGTTGCCAGCCATTTCTGAGATCCCTCCGGTTAGTACGATCGAAGATGCTACTATGGCTGATGATGATGCCGAGTTTGACGCTCCCGAGACTGATGAGGAGGAGCTTGACACCCGTGATGCAGTGGTGTATGATAACCTAGATGACCTAGAAGGTGCGATGGTACAGACATCCATGGAGGCCTCTCTTCGGGACACTTCGATGGTGGGCTCCTGTAGAGCAAAGGATGGTTATGAGCCGGGCACTGATGCCAAGATTCAGAGAGCCCCGGATGTGCAGAGTTCACCTCAGGCTTATCCTGACAGGAGGATCTTGACTCTCTTTTAGTTTTATTTTTGAGACTGTTTATTTCTTTTGCATTGAAGACAATGGTTAGCTTTGCTTGGCGGAGTGAGGTATCTTCATACATGCCTCTTTTAGGTTGCTTTTAGCGTTTTGTGAATGATTGGTTTTTTATAGCTTGTTCTGAATGCTTTTTTTTGTGACTATGGGTTGTTGGTTTTTAATGTGAATGTTGGTTTTTTATCCAAGTTAAAATTTCACCTCAAGTTTTTTTCTGAATGTGGCTGTTCTCTTGCATATTTGAGTATCGGTTGCGATCAATACCGATGACTTGAATAGTGCTCTTGATTGAACGATATATTTGTGAAATTCTAATGAGGCAAATTTGAGTTGCATAAGTCATGTGTGAACTCTTAGCATCTCATTGTGACTAGCCGATTGTTGAAATGAATCTTATGATGATCGTTGCACGCAAGCTAAATTTGTGGAATCTTGATTGATGATTGTGTTGAATGCCATGTGTGGTGAGATTGTTTTAAAATATGTTCTTGGTAATACCTAGAACTTGCCCCGTTGGTCCAATCAACTACAGAAGACGAATGAGAGAGATGATCTTGGGCACAATTTTTTGAGACAATTTTTGGATAATGAAATAAATTGCGATTATACCTCTTTGTGACAACCTTGTGAGAGTGTGAATCTAGATTGACACCATTTGAGCCTAACATTTTCTTTGGATGAAACATGAACTCAATTGACCTGTTTCCCATAACCTAAAACATTCATAAAGCATTGGTCCCTTTTAATAGCCAACTTAGGTGAAAAGCCTAAGTTGCGGGTGTGGTGAAAAATGAGGAAAGTCAAGAGGTTTGTGAAAAATCTGCCCTTGAAGGATTGTGTTGAAAAATATGGAACCCCTCCATATAAAAGAGAGAGAGAGAGAGAGAGAGAGAGAGAGAGAAAAGCAAAAGAAGAAAAAGATTGAAAAAGAATGTTCCAATGAATTTTGTGCAATGGATAAAAGAGATGGGGTATCCAATGACTCATGCTTAAAAGAACTTAGGGTGAATTGTGAAAATCACGGAATGAAAGAAAAGGAGAAACAAAAAAATGTGAATGCAAGCCATGCTTCATGAAGGTAGAAGTCACTAATCCAAACCTTTACCCTCAGCCCCGTTACAAGCCTTAAAAGACCTTAGTGATCTTGATTGAGCTTAATGTCATGTTGATTGGAATATACGGGCAATCCTATGGGTAGAATCATGCATGTGTTTATCTTAGAGAGTGTGAGAGTTGATGTTGATTCCATAATTCTTTAATTTTGATGAGCTTTGTGTGGACATGGAATCATTCTTGATGTGTGGGCATTCCAATACTTTTGTTGAGCTTGAATTTGCATTTGAAGCAAGAGTTGTGAGCTTGAGTTCTATTTGATGATGGCTAGTCACAGTTTGAAACTTGTAGTGCACAATTGAACATTACATGGGTAGATTGAACCGCGTGTGCATATATGTTGAGTCTTGAGTAGCACTATTTGTAGACATCTCTATTGAACTGATTGATCTTGTGTTTTACTTGAGGACAAGCAAAAGTTTAAGTTGGGGGTGTTGATTATTCAGAGATTTTGACTCATTTAAGGCTTGATATTCAAAGTTTTAGTGTCCTTCATGTATATTTTATGCTCTAAACTAATGTTAAAATGCTAATTTGTAGCAATGAAGGCAAAAGAGCAAGGTAAGGACCTTACCGGAAAAAAAGGAGCGAAAAAGCTGAAGAAAAGCAAGGCTGGTACTCGCCAAAGCCACTGGGCGAGTCGCCGAGTGGCTCTTTAGCTCGTCAAAAGTTACAGCAGGCTAGCCCATGGACAAGACCAACCCGACGAGAGAATGGATGGTTTGGTGACGCACCAAATGGATTGGCGATGCCGACTTTAATCGCCTAAAGTTACAGCAAAAAGGTGATGAAAACCCAAGACAAGAAGGCGATGGAAAGGAGCACTCGGCGCATCGCCTACTTTGTCGGCGAAGCCTGACTTATTTCACCGAGTCACTCCGAAGCTGAAATTTTGGAAACGTATAAATGTAATTTTCAAAAGAAGAAAAAGGAGTTCTGGAGTTTTTGAGAGTTCCCACATTATCAAGTTCTGGGTCTTTTTGATCCCTAACATTCTAAAGATTGTTCTTTAACTTTTTGAGTAGAGATTTAGGGTTTATTTGATTTTGAGCTTTAATTTGGAACATTTGAAGACCTGTGGATTGTTGCCCAAGCTGATGGAAAACACAGTTGGTAACAATTTCTTGCTCTTTATGATGTTTGGCTAAAACCTCCATTTTTGGGATTGTGATTATGTAATTGAATGTTTCAATTAACTTATGGGTGTTTGCATTTACTACTTTTATTGTTGATTTGAAGTGGGTTCAATTGATAGTCGAGTTTTAATTGATGAATTGTTGTTGCAAATACAATTCTAGCCTAGCATTCTAAGCTTGCTTGAGAAAGAAGTTTTAGAGTTAAAACTTTTGGTTGATGATGGTAGTGATTGCGTTATAGTAGACTTAGCTTGAGAAAGTGGGTCTAAATTTAATCCTACTAATCTAGCTTGAAAAAGTAGATTGATTGAGGTATTGGGTTGTTTATATGTGTTATGCTTGTCGAGGTTAGAGAGAACCCACTTGATTCGTGATAGTTGATTGAGAAATGACTATTGCACCTAAATCCTAGCCTACCCACTAAGAGTCAACGATTTCTAGTACATAATAATCTCACATTTAGTGAAATTGGCATTCAATTGATCACACTCCCAAGAACTACCCTCTACTTGATTTCTCCCGGTTGTTTGTAAGTTGTTAACTCACTCAAATCCCCCCAATTGACATTAATTGTCAACCCCTTGTCATTTATTTTATTGTTTTGAAAATGTCTACATCTACAAATGATTAGAACACCATTTTATTTCATAATTGAATTCTTTACCGTATCACTCCTTGTGGGATCTACCCCAACTATTAGTTGGGTTTATACTTGATTGTGACCGCCTACACTTAAAATAGGATGAAGTGTAGTTGAGTGTTATCAAGTACCTGAAACACAAAGCCAAGTTCAAAGCAATTCTAGCAGTTATGTTTTTGCATGAGTATATATAAGGGTCAACTTCAAACGACCATATCTCTAAAAATATTAAGAGTTAGGTGACCCATGACCTATCAAATTAAACGTCTATGAGTATTCCTTTCACCGCCGCTGACCGCTCATCAATGGAACTCTTGAGTAAAACGTTCATTACATTTTACTTGAGGCATGTTAAATTGCTCATGTGCTCCATGCGCTTGGTAGCGTGAGAGCATCACGGCAAGACATTTTTTTAATTAGCCTCCATTTTATCAAATTTTTTGTGCGTTGTGTGCATCCTATAGCATGGGAAGGCCAGGCCAAGCCAATTTTCAGTTTTAAGATTTGAAGATAATTTATTTATTAATTTAAGTTTGGGTTTTACATGGGCCCTTATTTTGAAACACCTAGGGCTTAATTTCTTGAATTTAATTTCTCATGAATATGAATTTTAACTATTGTACTTCCTTTTTAGGTTTAGCATGATTTTTCATGGTCATCCTTGTTAGTTCATGACATGATTTTTTTATGATTCCTTAAGCTTATATTTCAAAGCGTGATTGTAGAATATTTATAATAGTATGAAATCTATTTTTGAGAATCTACAAGTTATGCATGTTTTAGGAAACTTTTTCATAATTTTGAACGGTATGTTTTAAAAAGAGATTTAAGCATATGATATTAGAAAGAAAAAATTGAGATTTGTCTCATAGATTTGAGCATAGTCTTATAGAAAGATATGTTTTAGAAAAACTATTTTTGAGCAAGACTCATGACAATCTTCTAGATAAGCTTATTATATATGTTATGAGAAATATGAATAGCATTTCCTGGGAATAGTATTTAACACGGAGTTAATGAGGGTTCTAGACAACCATGTTCTAGAACTACATGCCACCGTAGGATTATGTTTCACCTCTTTGTCGGCTGACCATTTACCCTAAGAGGATTGGATTAGTGGATCCATATTAGACAAATAGGTTCTATACACTAGCACGTTATAAGGCAGCCTTCCTCATCTGGGATTGTAAGTTTGTGCATCATGAGCTCACACGATGTAGGTTGGTTATGAAAAACATCCACCTAAAAGTTTTGCTTCATTTAGTTTATATTTTCTTGAAATTATTAGTATAACATTTTTTGATAGCATGATCTTCATATATATATCCTTTGAGGTATGATCTAATAGAATACGGTCTTAGATAAACATTTTTGTTTCTGTAATGTTATGTCGTATGTCATTGTTTTACTCTCAGTTCATCTGTTTTTGTTTATGTATAACTCATGCTCAGATTTATAGTGCTTTCAATTTCTTATCTTGCAAACAAATACATTCCATGTGTTGATGCTACTTTGTGCTAGATCAGTTTATAATGTAGATTTCAGCATCTTGGTTGAGATTTCGTAGGAAGACATTCAACTAAGCTCCTCTGCTTTGAGCATTGTGGTGAGTCCTCCTCGCATTCAGAGGACTCCAGTTATGAGTCAATAGATTTTAGTCACTTCAGTTGTGTTAGGTTTTAGGCAGTTCGGTGTCTTATCCTTACAAATCATTTTATTCACTTTAGAGTCTTTCGAACATTAGTATTCAATTGTAATAGATATCTTCTTGAAATTCAGTTATGCTTTCAGTTTACAGCTTCTGATTTAGTTTTCATATGATATGCTTTGATATGTTATGCCAAGGGTTAGCTTTCGTCCACTCTTTGTTCTGAGTACCGTGTCTTAGCTTGGGTGTAGACTCTAGTCGTGACATAAAATGAGATAACTTTGTCATTCAGTTAACAACCCAAATAGAATCATATTTTTGAGTTTCCCCACTTCAAATCTCCCATAATGTAAACCCATAATGAAGTCCATATTCAAATCTCCCCACTTCCAAGCAGGAATGCTAATGTCTTGTGCTAAGCCTCCTAGTTTTTTATGCTCAACCTTCACTTGTTTAAAATTTGGACACTTAGCCATAAATTCTACAATAACCTTCTTCATGTCTTTCCACCAATAAACCTCTCACAAATCACGGTACATCTTGGTGGTTCCCGGTGAATAGAATACTGAGAACTATGAGCTTCAGATAAAATTTGTGACCTCAACTCATCAACATTTGGAAGGTATAACCAACCTTGGTAAATAACATAACCCAAAGTATACCCTAGGCGTAACATGACGTATAGGATCCCAAAAGACTCTATAAAAGACACTTAGCATACATCATACAAGAGCATAGAGATAGAGATTTCAAAGAAACGGACTTATATCATAAAATAGTTTGACAAAAGGAGAAGTCTAACATAAGTCTCAATAAGCTATCTACTAATCAAACAAAGTAGTTGGGACATAACTCATACACCACGTACAGATTTCTTAAGACTGAAATGTCTTAAAAGCTATAAAAAGTTTCTCGATCCTCGGAACATGAGGACTCACCAATTCTTAAGATCCAAAAGATCAACTAGCCATGAGTGTGAGAGATAGAAGCGTCAAAACCTACATTAGTGAAAAAAAGTAGGCACAAGTATGCATTAGTAAATGGAATATACTATGTATGATAGCAATGCATAAGAGTTATGAAATCATTTTATAAAGGACATTACATGCAATGTAATGACCAAGCAAAATAAAATATAAAAGGTTATAAAACATATGTCATAATCATGGTCAATGCAAGCTGAACATCTCTAAAACACTTGTGAAATACTTTTAGAAGTAACCTTAGTTAATTATTGTTGAAAGTTTATCATATAACTGACAAGACCATGTGAGTTATAACATGGAATCGATTGTTTTTCCCACATCTCAAAGGGATGTCCTTACTTGCCAAGGTAAAAACCATGAGTGTGAGCTAAAGTGGATCCACTAGTTAATGTCTATGTGAGACAACTTCATATAGCGGCACATAGTTATGGGACAATGAGATCGGTACTAGAGACCTGAACTTTAATAATGGCAGAGCCCTTATCTCAATGTTCTCTCAGTGGTAAACATAAATCCCATGGAAGATTCATTAATCATATTCACTTCATCATCCATGGAAGGGCATAATTAAGCAACCAATCCAAGCTAAAGTTCATTTGGAATAGCTCCTAAATCTTGATTCAACTTAGGTGAGAAAACCTTTCAATCTAATTAATATTTATGTGAGAAAACTTTTCACAATCATGTTCTTAGTAGTATGTTAGAAAACCTTTACAACAACAACAACATTGATACTTTACTCTCAAGGCATCTTCAAATAATGTTCATCTAGTTCATAAAAGCGTGCATATCTTCATAAATTCATTGTTCATAGTTCTTAAGCTTCATCATGAGTTTATAGTCTAAAAATCATGGATCATGCATGTGTTCATATGAATTAAAGTCAAAATCATGTAAATTCTTTCAATTTATGCATTAGAACTTATAAAACATGTCATTTAAAAGAACCCATGAAGATGGAATAAAACCCTATATTTTTTATTGAGAATCTAGCTTGTAAATCTTGAAGAATTTTAAAACCCTTTGGAGGAAAGGAAACCATAGGTTAATACTAACATACCTTAGTAATCAATAACCACGATCTAGGAGAATTGGATTTCTTGAAGACAAACAGTAGCTTATTCTTCTTTCACTTTTGAGAGGAATTTGGGGTGATATTTGAAGGAAATTCAGGAATTAGGTGAATTATTTTGAATGGGTAGTTTTAAGACTTAATTCATATACTTAGGTATTGAAATAGAGTTTAAGACGATGTACTTTAGGTACCAGACACTTTAGAGAAAGACTAAAATGACCTTAACTTAAAAACTGACGGAGTCACCTAAAAGGAACCATCCAGGAGACACCTTTCCTTGCTGACCTGGACGGCTGGGAAGCCTCCCTTAAACTAGTCTTAGAACTTAGTACTGGTCGTTTAAGGATCCATCCAGGTGGCCTTCTATCCTGGCAGCCCATAAACGACCAATCCACTTGCCTAAACACGTCATGGTCCCTTTCACCAGCCATTTAGTCTTCAGTGAAGGGTCCATGGTCTGTTTTTGTCCTATTGACCTACTTTATAAACCTTTTTTATCTTTCATATGTCTGAGTTGTTATAATATCTCTCCCTTGGGAACATTCATCCACTAATGGAACCCAAATAGTATGAAAAGAGTAGGAGAGAAACTATCAACCAACATGAATGAAACTTCATCTAAAATGCATATAACCAAGGAGAAACATCGACTCCAAGCTAAAACATATTCAATACATAATTTCATAAGGAATAAATGAAACTCATACTCCAATGCACATAATCATGAAGCAATCAATCGATATTTAATCATTTCTTCTAAAAATCTGTTTTTTTTTCATGAACATGCATCCATGAGGAAACAAGAGAATGACTAAGCCACATGAATCCGAAAGAATGAACCATGAGGATATAATACCTCAATCTAGAGTAGGATGGGAGGGAAATAGATGAGGATATGAGGACATCATATCGGCCTCGGCCTCCCAAATAGCACCCTCAACTATTTGATTCCTCCACAATAGATTCATGAAAAGAATTATCCTACCCATGACCTTGAGCTAGCCACGCTTGTTTTTGCCTTAGAGATTTGGAGGAATTATTTATATGGTGTGCATTTAGATGTGTTTACCGACAACAAGAGTTTGCAATATATGTTTAATCAGAAAGATCTAAATCTTTGCCAAAGAAGGTGACTTGAGTTATTGAAAGATCATGATATGAATATTTTCTATCACCCCGGAAAGGCAAATGTAGTGGCGGATGCTCTTAGTCGGTTATCTATGGGTAGTGTTCCTCATATTGAAGAAGAAAAGAAAGAGTTGGTTTGAGATGTTCATAGATTGGCCTGATTAGGTGTTCAGTTAGTGGACGCCACCAAGGGTGGTGTTATGATTCACAACGGCTTGGAATCATCTTTTGTGGTAGATGTGAAAGCCAAACAAGGTCTTTATCTAATTTTATTTGAATTGAAAGAAGCAGTGCTTAAGAAGTTCGTTGAGGCTTTCTCCCAAAGGGGAGAAGGTGTACTTAAATATCAAGGTCATTTGTGTGTTCCAAATGTTGATGACTTATGGGAACATATATTGTCAGAATCCCATAGTTCACGGTATTCTATTCACCCGGGAGCCACCAAGATGTACTGTGATTTACAGGAGGTCTATTGGTAGAATAGGATGAAGAAGGATATGGCAAGAGTAACCATCTCCCTCTTTATTTTTTCTTGTTATTTTTTTATTACCTTCTCATCATTCCTATTAAAACAAATCAAATACGACGATGAAAATAACTATCAATATCGTCGAAGAAGGCCGAAGAAACAAACAATTGAATAGAAAATAAAATTTGAAAAACAGGAAAGGAATATAAAAATGAGAGTATAATAAAAAGAGAAGAAAATAAAAAATATCTTAGTTCATTTTTCCCACTCTCCTTGAGAGAGTGAGCTACACTTTTTCTGTCAGGTGGCCATAAATGGTATATTAATAATAATATAAAATTACTTAGGGGGGTCATAGGACCCCCGCAAAGTTTAAGTATCTTCTTAAAAAATAGGTACTAGTTTAATGGTGACTTTATGTATTTTTTTTTAATGTTTAATATTTCACCTAAAGTCATTAAAAGAAATTATGGAAAACTTACCAACTTCTTCATTTTTTTTACGCAAAATGGTCTGATAGACCCTTATACTTGTATGCATTTGTATTCTAAACCCTTTCACTCTATAGTTTATCAAATGGATCCTTAAACTTATTAAAACACAATATTTGAAACCCCTCTGACCATTGACCAAATCGATGTGGCATAAATATTGTTGAGTTGGAAAAATGTGTGAATACACTTGCTTCCAAGAGCGTAAATACACTATATTTTATTTAGAAATATTTTTTTTATTAAAAAAAACTTATTTCTTCATTAACCCTCTCCCCCCCCCCCATTTATCTTCTTCTCCAACACTTTTCCCACCCCTAACCTTGAACTTTTTTTCTCTTTCTCTTTTTCTTCAACAAAATCACCCACCACACCCTTTTTTTTCTTCGAAATCACCCGCCATGCACTTTCTTTTTCTTCTTCAACCCACTCTCCTGTTGTAAATCAAAATCCCGCCATTAATTTCTTTTTTCAGCCCCCATTTTTCTAAAATATTAGTATTTTTTATTTTAAAAGTTGAAACCATTGTTTGTGTTAGTTAGATTCAAAGAGGAGGCATGATATACATTAACGTAAATGGTATTGAAAAAGTTGAAAACTCCATAAGCTTGAGAAAGCTTGAAGAACAACAAATGGGTCTTATGAATTTGAGAAATTAATTCAAATTTGTGATTGAGGCTCATTAGATTTGTGTTACTGAACTTGTAGTTGAAATTTCAAGTCAAATAAAGAAGAATTGCATCTATTTTACAAGAATTTGGTGCTCAAATTGTGAGCATATATGAGGTTGAAGAACATGACTATTTAAAAATTTACAAAAGTTAAATATTTGATTTTTTTTATTTTCTTAATATTTAATTTCTTATGTTTCATTGAAAAATGACATGGAATTACATGTGTAAGAGGTTGGATTACACACACAATGATCTCATGAGAAACTGATTTAAAATATAGTGTTTAACGAGTTTAAGGATTTAGTTAACAAAGTGTTGAGTAGGAGGGTTCAGAATACAAATGTATACAAGTATAAGGGTCCATCAGACCATTTCGCCTTTTTTTAATGTAAAAGTATTTCATTATCCAGAGTCCAATTCAAAATATAAATTGTTGTCACCCTCATAATATGAATCATTCGAAACCATGATTGTGTCCAAGTGAACATGAAAGTCTTCCACTTTTAGATATCAAGAGATTGATCTTAATATAAATTGTAAATCAATTCAAAAAAATTCATGATTATTTGAATCAACTATAAATGGAAAAGAATAAGACTTGGAGCAAACTCTGATCAAACTAGGAGATAAGAACTTTTGATTATTGTTGAATTCTTTAAAAAATTGAAGGTGTGACTTGGATTTACTTTTAGAATTCAAAGTTTGAAATATTGTTTGATTTCTTCATATTTATTATATTGAGAAATTTTGGTTAATATATTTGAAAATTTTATCTGTATATATTTTTCTTGTTATTGTGTCATGCACTGAACACAATAAAGGTAGCAAACAATTGTGTGTATTTGATACTGAAAGATTTTTGGGTGGGTGATGATATTTCATACAAATTTATAATGAGTTTTAACTCCGTATGTGTTATGTAGTTTTTATATTTTTCCCGATCAATTATTTCATTGCACTTCCATAGTAAAATTTTCTATTTATAGTCCACGGGAATACCAATACTAACTATCATACCTTCAAAGCATATTAATTTATATCGATATACTCTTAGGACACTGGAATACACATTTGAGAAACCGTTACTATTATCCATTATGGAGGTATTAAGGTCACATTTATTTTCATTAAAATTATTAAGATGTTGCATTAAGATCTAAATACTGTTATGAATGATTTGATCATATTTGAATGTTTTCAATGATATTTTCATGAATTCAAGTCATGCAAGTATTTTATGATATGAATTCAAGTTATGATGATATGCATGCATTATGCTATGAAAGATTTTATAAATCAAGGATGATTTTGAATAATGAATCAATCAGTTTTATGAAAATATGAAGCTTCCAATTGAAGGACTTCCCATTATGAATGAATGACATGATTTAGATACTTCTGATTGAAGTACTTCTTATTATGAAAAACTATCATGATTTAGATGCTTTCGATTAATTAAAGTGACTTTTATGAATACATTATGAAATCATGATTTTAAAAGAGTTATTCTTATGAGATTTTCATGATTGAATTGTTATTATCAAATTCTTAACATTTCAAAGATTATGAATATGAGTATGACTATGCATGTTTTCTATTGGGAGTTTACTTAGCATCGAGTTGGACTAGTGGTAATTACTGAGGTCCCAGAATTATGTGCCCCCGTAGGTTATGTCCCAATTGGACATTAGCTAGTTGATCCACATAAGCTTATGATTATGGTCCTTATCTTGACAAGAAGAATACTATCTTATCGATGTGAGAGCAATACACTTAACTCTATGCTATAGATCACATGATTTATGTCGGTTAACGGCATTTCCCACAAACATTTATGACTTCCTCAAAGACTTATGTTATGAGTATGATGATAAGAATGCATGACCTTGTACTATGTTTTATGAAATCATATGATCAGATTTATATTATGCTTATTTGGTCATTGCATTATAATGTTTTCAGACTTATTGATTGTGTAATCCGAATGGTTAGATTTTAGTTTCCAAATGAACCAAACATAGAGTGAAAAGGTAGTAATTTAGTACTTATAAGGCTGTTTATCTCATGCCTTAAGGCCAAAAAGATGATTTCTAAGGGTTGCATCTATCATCTAGTTTGAGTTAGGGATACAAATTCTAAAACCCTTACTCTTGAGTCATTTTCTATTGTTGATAAGTTTCCGGAAGTATTTCTAGATGATCTTCCTAGAGTTCCTCCCAAAAGGGAAATCAACTTTGGAATCGACCTACTTCCATGTCACGATCTGAAGTACACTTAGATGTGACATGTCAAATAAGACCCAAAGAGGCCCTAAACAATCCACTTGACATAAGCATGATGTAAAAGAAATACAACAAGAGAGAATAAGCAATAAAAGTCTCATATCATATAACGAATCTGATCATAAGTGCGGAATACTAAACTGTATCTGACATAGCCGTTCTAACATCATAATAGTGGTTGGGACGTAACCCATACACCACATATAAGTATGAAACAAAAGACAACTAAAATACTAAAACATCAAAGGTGTGGTCCTCGGATCATGAGGACTTATCAATCCAAGTAGTCAAGCTAAGCTATCCTGATCTAAGCATGTCTAGGAGGAGAAGTGTCAGACCCTATATTATAAAATATTATTGGCATAAGTATGCATTCGTAAATTGAATGTACTAAGTAAGGGGAGATGAATAAAAACATAGGCAGGATTATATGAGAACTTTAAGCATGATATACATGATGTAACACCTCAAAAATTGAAAAGTTGAAAGGAAAGGGAAAATTCTGATTTTTGGCACTGAAACAGTGACTACGAGTCCTTTTTGCCGACCGTAGGAAGTTCGACGGTCTGTAGGAAGGAGTTGTAGACTTGGAGTTGAGTTTTTAAAATTTTAAGTTTTTGAAGTTTGACTTACAAATGAACAGGACAAGCCGTAGAAATTTGGATGAGTTGTAAATGGGTTCCGTGGGAGTATTCCAAACTTAGTAAAAATTGTTCAAAGTGAGGTTTACGGATGGGGTCTACGGACTATAGGAAGTTCGATGATCCGTAGAATGGTGTCGTAGGAAGTTCTCCAATTTTAGGCCCTATTAACTCGACCTACGGTTGACCAGTACGGTCCGAACTGTAGGGTCCTCCGACAGTTATTTCTTAAGGGTATTTGGATATTTTGCTATGCATTTAATACCTATACTATGTCGTTTTAACCCTAATTTTAAGTCCTATAACTACCCTTCTACCCCTAAAATTACCCAAACTCTCTCATTCACTCAAATCCCAAAATATCATCCACATTCATCTTCCCCAAATCCCATCCACATTCATCTTCCCCAATTCATAATCAAGTAAAAAACATAGGTCTATATGAAATCAATTGAAAACCATGTAATTGAATCAAATCATGCATAATAAGATTGAAAATAGACAATTGAATCACAATCAATAATATCCAAGGAGATTTCCATGAAACCCTAATGAAATTGGGTGAAATCAATTTAGGAATTTGAGATTCTTTTGGGACCCAATGGAGGAAAGGAAATCATTGGTGAATTTTCACATACCTTGATAATCAAAGCCCAAAAGCAATGGAGAATAAAACTTTGAAGCTTGAAACTCTAACTTCAACCTTGAGAGCTTGAGAGAGAATTTGGGGAAGAAGACTTGAGAGATTTTTTAGAATTAAGTGAATGAGAGAATAAGGTTGGGTTTTGATGTGTTAAAACGGTTATAGGGGTAGTTATAGGTCCAACACAACATAGTTTAGGGGTTAGTTGGGTAGAAAAAGACCAAAATACCCTTATTTAAAATCTGCTAGACTGACCTACGGTCCATAAGACTTTCTACAGATTGTACTTGTCAACCATAGAATTACTTATGGGGGCCTAAAAATCCATTCAACTTCCATGGAACTATTTTATGGTCTGTCGACCTTTCTACGGTCTATAGAACCCAAGTTCAAGCCTAAAATTTTACTAAGTCTGGATCACTTCTACGAGTACCTCCTATAACCCGTAAAAAGCTCTACGACCCGTCAAACTCTTTTGTATACCTGAGTTCTCAAACCATTTCTCTGAATAGACTCTATAGATCAGTCCTATGACCCATAAAATATCATATGATTTTTCTTGTTCACCCATAGGTCAAACTTCAGAAACTTTAAATCCACAAAACTCAACTCAAGTTTTACGCTGACCTTCTATGGCCCGTAGGACTTCCTACGGTTTGTAGATAGGACTCGTAGATCACAGTACCAGTGCCAAAAACTAAACTTTTCCTTTCCAATTTGAATTTTCAATTTTTGAGGTGTTACATTCCAGATATCGAGCCTATCTATATGTCTCCTTACATAATGACTCTAACCGAACTCAAGGAGCTGAAAGATCAGTTAAAGGACCTTTTGGATAAGGGTTTCACTAGACCGAGTATTTCTCCATAGGGTGCTCCAATTCTCTTTGTTCGGAAGAAAGATGGTTCCCTCATAATGTGTATTGGCTATCAACAATTGAACAAAGTCACAATTCAAGAATAAGTATCTCATCCAAAGGACCAAAGGATTGATTATTTGTTTGATCAGATTTAGGGTGCTAGTCTCTTCTATAATATTGACCTCAGGTTGGGTTATCATCAGCTTAAAATGAGAGAATATGACATTCCGAAGACACACTTCAGTACTCGGTATGGTCACTATGAATTCTTAGTTATGTCTTTTGGACTAATGAATGCTCCTACAACATTTATGGACTTCATCAACAGGATGTTCAAGAAATATTTAGACATGTTCATTATTGTATTCATTGATGACATCTTGATCTATTCTCTTAGTGAGAATGAGCATGCCGATCATTTGAGGATTGTCTTGCAAGTTTTCAAAAATCATCAGTTGTTTGCTAAGTTTAACAAGTGTGAAATATGTTGAGGTCGGTTGCATTCAGCGGCCATATAGTCTCCAGAAAAGGTATTCAAGTTGATCTTAAGAAGACCGAGGCAATTACGAACTGTCCTAGACCTCATTTTCCCTTAGATATTCAGAGTTTCGTGGGTTTAGCCGGTTACTACATATGGTTTGTGGAAGGATTTTCCTCTATTGATTTGCCTTTGACTACATTGACTTTGAAAAAGGTTAAATTTTAGTGGTATGAAGCTTGTGAGAAGAGTTGAAGACTCAACTTACTTTAGCCCTAGTGTTGACTTTACCAGAAGGATCCGATGATTTTGTTGTGTATTATGATGCCTCGAGAACTGTTCTTGGTTGAGTTTTGATAGAATATGGTAAGGTGATAGCATATTCTTCTAGGCAACTCAACATTCATGAGAAGAATTATCCGATTCATGATTTGTAGTTGGCGGCGGTAATGTTTGCCTTGAAGATATGAAGACACTATTTCTATGGTGTTCATGTGGATGTTGTCCAGGCATAGTGTTCCTCAGATTGAGGATGATAAGAAGAAGTTGGTTCGTGATGTCATATTGTCCTATTTGGGAGTTTGTTTGGTTGATTTAGAGGATGGTGGTGTTATTGTGCAAAATGGTTCAGAATCGTCTCTTGTGTCAGATGTTAAGGCAAATCAAGATATTGATCCGAATTTAATTGAATTGAAGAAATTAGTTTCAGAAAAAGCTATTGAGACTTTCTTCCAAGAGGGAGAATACGTGCTTCGATACCAAGGTCATTTGTGTGTTCCAAATATTGATGATTTTAGGCAACAATCATTATTAGAAGCTCACAGTTCTCGATATTTTATTCACAAGGGATCCACTAAAATGTATCGTAATCTACGGGAAGTCTATTGGTGGAATGGGATGAAAAAGATATTGCGGAATTTGTGGCTAAGTGTCCAAATTACCAACAAGTGAAAGTTGAGCATCAAAAACCGTAAGGTATGACTTAAGATATTAACATTCCTACTTGGAAGTGGAAAGATTTGAATGTGGACTTTATTATGGGTTCACCTCGCACTCGTCGACAACATGATTCTATTTAGATTATTGTAGACGGAAGGACTACATCTGTGTATTTTCTTCCCTTAAATATGTCGTATTGAACTGAAGATTATGTTAGGTTCTATATTTGGGAGATGGTTAAGTTCCATAGAGTGCCTTAATCCATCATTTCAGACAGAGGTACCCAATTCACTTTTGAGTTTTGGAGATCTTTTCTGAAAGGACTTGGTACTCAAGTTAAGCTTAGCACAACTTTTCACCTGCAGACTGATGGTCAGGCTAAACAGACTATTTAGACTTTGGAAGATATGTTAATAGCTTTTGTGATTAACTTTAAAGGTAATTAGGATGATCACTTGCCTTTGATTGAGTTTTCTTATAATAATAGTTATCACTCAAGTATTCAGATGGCTTCTTTTGAGGCTCTCTATGGTAAGAAGTGTAGATCTCCTATTGGTTGGTTCAAAGTTGGTGAGGTGTGTTTGATAGGGCCCAAGTTAGTTTATGAGGTGATGGTGAAAGTATGATGATTGAGAACGACTCAGAGTCGATAGAAATCTTATGTGGATGTGAGAAAGAGGGATTTAGAATTCACTGTTGATGATTGAGTTTATTTAAAAATCTCACCTATGAAGGGTTTGATGAGATTGGGAAATATAGGGAAACTCAATCCCTGTTAAATAGACCCATATCAGATTTTGAGACGTTTCAATAATGTGACTTATGAGTTAGATTTGCCTTCAGATTTAGCATCACTGCATCCCATATTTCATGTTTCCTTGTTGAAGAAGTGTCTTGGTGGTCCTACTTTACTAGTGTCATTAGAGAGTGTTGGCGTGAAAGAAAGTCTCTCCTATGAAGGGGTTCCAGTTGAGATTTTAGACTGCAAGCCTAGAAGTTGAGGAACAAAAAAAGTTTCTTTCGTGAAAGTTCTTTGGAGTAATAAGTTAGTTGAGGGTCTACTTGGGAGGCCGAAGCCGATATGATATCCAAGCACCCCCATCTCTTTCCCTTTCATCTAGTTTCAGTTTTAGGTATTAGTTCCTCCTCTGTACTCTTTCAGATTTATGCGTTTAATCTATCTCATGATTCCCTATGCCTGAGTTTTAAAGATGATTTTTACTTGCATTGACCATGATCACGATTATGCTTTATAACTCTTTTCTTATGGTTTAACTTGGTCTTTGCATGTCATGAAAAGTCCGTATCCTGAAAAACATCGGATAGGGATTAGGAGAGAAGGACACAAAGAGTTACGCTCAATCGCACGACTTAAGAGTAATGAAAGAAGTGGATCCTAATCATCTTATATCTTCTTATTCATAAAAGTAGCATGCTTCACACTCATGAAAAAGACTCTACTTGACGTTGCTTAGAGACTTCCTTGGACCTTTCTAAACCTTGTGCTCTGATACCAAGCTTGTCACGATCCAAAGTACACCGTAGACGTGACATGACACATAAGACCGCGGGAGGCCGTACACAAGCCATTTGGAATACATCATACAAGATAATAGAATTTAAGAGTTCGAAAGACAGTTTATATCATAAATGTTTGGCAAAATGAAGCGGAAGTCTAACATAGTCTCAAATTCATGTATTACATCAAGAGTGATTGGGGCGTAACCCATACATCAAATATAGAAAAGTAAGGACAATAAGCAATAAAGGGTTCGGTCCTCAGAACATAAGGACTCACCAGTCTTCAAAAGCTACTAAGGTGATCACTAGCCACGAGGATGCGGAATAGAAGCGTCGGACCCTACATTAGTGAAACAATGTAGGCAAGAGTATGTATTTGTACATAGAATGTACCAAGTATGATAATAATGCATAAGAGTTATGAAGTCATGCTAAAAGGACTTTACATGACATGTAAAGACCAAGTTAAACCGTAAGATAAAAGGGTATAAAGCATAATCATGACATGGTCAATGCAAGTAAAATCATCTTCAAAACACAAGTGAGATACTTTTAGAAGTAACCTTAGTTCATTATTGTTGAAAGTATCCATTAACCGATATATAGACCATGTGAGCTATAACATGGAATCCGGTGTCTATCCCACACCGAAAAGATATGTCCTTACTTTCCAAGATAAGAACCATAAATTTCTAGCTTAAGTGGATCCACTAGCTAATGTCTATCCAAGACAAACCTATGGTGGCACATAGTTATGGGATAGGGAGATTGCTACTAGGAACCCGACCTTAAGCTACGGGAGAGCTTCCATCTCAATATCCTCTCGGTGCTAAGCATAAATCCCACAGAATAGTTAAAAATCTTAACTTATCTATTTATTAATGGAAGGGCACATCAAGTTGCCAATCCAAGCTAGAATTCATTAGAATGGCTCCTAATTCTTGATTCAAAGTTTAGTTGAGAAAACCTTTCAACTCTATGAATCCTTTATGTGAGAAAACCCTTTCACATTCATGAATTGAGTAGTATGCGAGAAATTCTTTCACAATAACACAACAACACCATTGATGCTTCACTCTCAAAGCAACTTAAATTTATTTTTCATCAATTTCGTAAAGAACATGCACATCTTCATAAATTCATCTTTCATAGTGCAAAACTCACATTTTATCATCATTGTCTAGAAAACATGGGTTATGCATGGTTTCATGGGGGATTCAACTTAAAAGCATACAATTACTTCAATTCATGCATAAGAAGACATAAAACAATCAATTGAATCAACATTGAAAGGAACCATGACAATTGAATAAAAACCCTAGTTTGATTGGGGAATCTAGCTTTACAAAATTAGGGATTTTAGGAACCGTATGGAGGAAAGAGCTCCATAGGTGAAGACTATCATATCTTGGAGTTCAAAGTCCTCAAGCAAATGGTGAATTGGAGACTTCATCTTGAAACCCTAGACTTCTTCTTCTTCCTTAGTGATAGAAATATTTGAGAGGATGAACTTGATCAACTTTTGGGAATTTAAGAGAATGAATTAAATTGGGTGTTTTGGGGATAAAAATGTTTATATAGGGACTAGGGTAGAGGGTAAAACGACATAGTATTGGGTTAAAACAATTAGGAAAAGTCTCACAAGCCCTTCAAATATAACTGCCGAACTCCAACGACGGTTAGACCTATGGTCCGTAGGTCCAACTATGGACCATCCTGGTCTACCGTCGGTTGGGTTCAGAAACTTGATTATGTACCCTCGAACGACAGGATCTGTGTATGGTCCGTTGGTCAACCTACGGTCCGTACATGGCAACCATAATTCCCACTTTTGGCCCTCAAAATTTCACCAAGTCTGGGACTCACCTACGAGACCTACCTACGACTCGTACATTGAACAACGGGTCATCTTAGTGAACTGTAAAAGAGTACTGAGACTTGACAATTTAAATCATTGGGAGTTTACCAACTGTGACACCCAAATAATTTTTAAGCTAAGGCCCGAACTATTCTTTATTTGCATATAAGGTCTTATCGGGTTATTCTTAAATTTTTCATATATATAAAGGTAAATTATCTAGTATGGGAATGATTTTGGATATCAATTAAGGTCACTAGAAACTCCTAGCACAAAGTAGAGTTGAAAGTTTCCTTATCGATTCAGTTTTGATTTAAGATTCTCCTTGGGTCAACTTCAAACGACCATATATCCTAGAATATAAAGAGTTACATGACCCATAACCTATCAAATTAAAGATATTTGAATCCTCTTTCCAATGCCCTCAATTTAGCGTCAATCCAATTTTTGAGTAAAAAATTATGACCATTTTAGTAATTGGTGTAGTGCAGTTCCGTTTTAGCCGCGGGAAAATTCTAAATTAGGTAATTTTCTATTCCTTATACAACTAGGAAACCCTTAAAAACGGATTTATTAACTCCTATAAACCCCTAAACAATCCTATTTCTATCTTTTAATCCATCATTCTCTTCTCTCTCAAACCCTAAGGCAAAACCCTAAGGAAAAATCAAAGTAGAAGACTCCATTCAAGATTTTTTCCATCTTTTCCAAGATTCTTCTTCAAGGTAAGTTTTTCTCTAAGAATTCCATTCTTTCCAACTCAAATTCCTCCATACAATTATGAATCACTAATAAAAATCATAAATCTTGGCCATAGAGATTTCAAGAAACTAATTCAAGAATCTAAAAGAAAGGTTTTCTTGATTGTTTACCTTCAAGCTAGGGTTTCAAGGCTTCTAATCAAGTTCTTCTTCAAGATTCTTCAAGAACTTCGTTCATTCAGGTATGTACGGTTATCATAGTGTTGGACTAGTTCGTCCTCACGCCCTACATCTACTTTCAGATCAGTAAAACTATAATCTAGGATTCTACCCATAGATTTGAGTATTCTTGAGATAAGTTTATTTTGAGTTCTTGAGTTCCTGTTTCTTTTTGAAATTCTATTCCTAATTATTGAATTGCTATATACTATGCATTGAGATCGTTGAGTTAATTTGTTCATGTCTATAATTCAGCATAAACCCTATTTTGAGTTATAAATGTTGAAAACCTTTTTAAAGCCAACTATTGAGTTTTAAATTGAGTTTTTGAGGAAGTAAAGATGAGTTTTGAGAAAAGAGTTTTCTAAAACATGATTAGTATGAAAATTGAGTATGACATCAATATTCAAGCAGTATGATATCTAGTTATGTCATCAATGTTTAAGTAGTATGGTATCTATTTACGCCATCAATGTTTAAGTGGTATGGTATCTAGATATACCATCAATGTTTATGCAGTATGACTTCCCGAGTCATTAATGATCATATTATAATATGATTTTGAAATATTTTTGAGAAAGAGTTTTCAAGTATGAGTATAAGGGGACTATGTATTCCCAGATGCATCAATTTTTACATTGATAAAAGAGAAACTGATATTTCTAAATGAGTTATGAGTTCAAAAGTTATTTCAAGAGCAGTTACCTCTTTTAAGAGGGTAGTTTGAGTAATTATCTCAAACCAAAGGAAGAGTTATGTTTTTTTAAACATATGAGCATGAGTATATATTATTGGGAGTAGTATTGAGCACTGGTATGGGGGAGAGTTCAGACAACTCACAGCCCCCATAAACCATGTATGCCAACATGGATAAATGATCATACTTTTTAGATGATTTCTTATTGCTTTTAAACATAGCTTAGTGGATCCACTTAGTTCAGGTGTTCTATATCTCAGCAAGGTATAGGACAGTTCTGGCAGCATGAGCGACACGTTGTATCATCACATAGCTCATAGTGATGGTTCTCGGTTAGAGAATCTCCCAATAGAGTTAAAGTGTATTTTTATATATCACTTATTATCTTGAGTTCAGAGTTGAAAAAGTATTTTGTAAAGTTTTAAATGATTTAACTTCTTTATTTCTTTACATTCAGCTTAAGTACATTATTATCTTATTCAGCTATATTACATACTCGTACATTTAATGTACTGATGTCATTCGACCTGCATCTTTTAATGATGTAGATACAAGTTTTTAGGATCCTCAACAAGAGTCTGTCGAGATCACTTCATCCGTTTGTCAGCTTTCGAGTGAGGTCTCCTTGCTTTCGGAGGACTCCAATTTTTATGAGTTGTTACTAGTAGTTCTTTTGAGGAGTCCTGGGTCTTTTCCCGACACTCATCTTTAATAGTAGAGGCTTCATAGATAGAAAGTTTTGGAGAGTCTTTTAGTTTTCAGATGTTTTATTTAAACTTATGATTCATACTCAGTATATTCAGCAAAGTTTTGAGATTTATTAAGTTGTTTTTAAACTTTTCTTTCAATTCCATGCTTATGTATGCTCAAGTTAGTCTTTCGCTTGTAGTCAGCCAGGATGAGGGTTCGCTTGGGGACCAGCAATGTTTCTTGAGTGCCGGCCACATCCAGAGTGTAGGCTCAGGTCGTGACACTAACGACGGTTCCCACCTACGGTCTGTGGTCTGACCTACGGACCATCAGTGGTTCCGTCTGTACTGGCACCAGACTCTAGAATTCTGCAATTTACCTTCTTTTCAAATCTGAGGTGTTACATCATGAGTCCTGATTTTATATCATATATAACACCCTAAAACTCTCACTAAGTGAATGACATATTAACAAACAAAAATTAATTCATACATCAAAGATACTAATATTGCATTAAACCTAATAGCTATGTTAAATATCATATGTTGCTGATCTTTGAAACTTTACAAGCTACTTCTTACTAGTTTGATTTTTAAATGAGGTATGTTTTATTTATATGAATTGATTATCCTTCTTTCAGTATTTTGGCCCTCCTAGAAATGTGCAAAATTTAAAACTAGGTTAGCAAAAAATTCAACAAGAGTATTTATTTTCCTGAAGGTGTGTGGTACTCTTACAGACATTAGGACCCTTCATCTTTTAACAGAGTTTACATCCATTGTCACACTCCATGGAATCTCCTAATATCCATTGACCAAATGAGAAAAACGTAATGAATCAGACTCCATAATGACATTTAAAAAATTGTTCTCTATATAGTACTACAATCCTTCTTTCATAGCAATAACTTCAGCTACAAAGTTAGTAGTATTAGGCATCTTCAACCTCTTAGAACCAATCAGATCCCCTATATGATCTCTAAAGAAAAATGATGCAGCATTGGGGCCTGTATTACCCCTAAAGACCCTATCTGTATTGAATTTTCACCGACCATTGGGATGTGCACTCCATGTCACTATGGTAGATTAAAAAATAGGTTTGTTCACTTTCAACAATGCTACCATGTGGTACCGATTCCTTTGTTTATATGTGTAAGCAAACTTCCATTTCATAAAGTTTCTAAGAGTGATGTTAATGTCCCAAATGACCTTTGTGTTAGAGTAAGAGCCCCGCTTAAAAATAATGTTCCTTTTCTTCAAAAAAAACTATAAAAGAACATTAGGAACAACATTACAGATTGTCTTTTGCCAACCACTTCCTTGAGCATCCCACTACTTCTTTATAGAGTGCCTCGCCTTTATCGTTGGACTTGTAATACCAGCAGCAGTATTAAAAGAGTTTCAAATACATGATGCATGCAACTTCACCTTTAAGAAACAGTTGATCCATAGTCTCCCTAAGTGGAACTTCACAACAATGACAAACGTGAGAAATGGTAGGATTCCATAGAGCCATAATTGCATCTACATGGACTTTATTAGTCCATATACTTCAAGTAAAGAAAGATATTTTGAAAGGAAGTCCTTTCACCCAAATGTTCTTGAAAAAACAGATTTCTCCTCATCCTTTCTGACAACTCCAACTTTTCACTGTGAATCTCCCTGAGCTTGTTTGGTCCACCAAGGTCTATCCCCCATGTCATCATGACTACAATAATTCAAGTAGCTACACATGTTCAACAATGTTACAAGACATATAATGCCTAATTAAATCATAATCCCACTCATTGTCAGTTAAAAACACTTCAATATCTGTAAGAGCAAGAAATGTAAGTACATTTGATGTCTTATTAGATAATTAACCCAGCTTAGTCTGATTATCAAACTATACATAAGAAGTACCTCCTTTAGGTTCCTACCATAGTAATTGCTCAATTTTCTCCCTATTTTGAAGCATATACTTCCACAGTTTTGAACCTCATTTCCATTGGATAAGAGAAGGTATTTGCTTCTTATAGCATTTGTTCCACATAAAATTAGCCTAAATAGTATTTTTAATCATAAACCTCCACCAAAGTTTAGGATACATGGGTGTGACACATCAAACATGGACCTAAAACCCAACCCTCCTTCTAGCGTAGGTAAACAAACTTTGTCCCAAACAACCCATTGTACAATATTTCCTACAACTTTGTTACTACAAAAGTTTTCTGATTTACAAATTAATGTCAAGTACAACGGTTATTAAGTAACACTTTTGATAAATTAGTAAAAAAAATACACTTTCTAAAAAATAAGTAATTAACTAAAAATGGCTTATGTGACAAAAAATAAAAAAAATAATTATTATGTGATAAAATTAAAGCTAGATGACTATGTGATATAATTTTTTAAAAAAAATATTTTTTGTGTGATAATCTCTGAAGTTAAAAGAAGTTTCTGTTAAAAAAATTGAAAAATATACTTTTGTGTGACAAAAACAAAATTGAATGAATGACTGTGAGTGAAAATAATCATTAAAAATTACAAGAATTCAGATTTTTTTCTTAAATAATCTTATCTTAATATTTAGGTTTTAGCTAACTTTGACTCATAGAATAAAAACTGAAAAACAATATTTGTATTATTATTTATTTTCCTTCAAATTTTTTTTGATTCTATCATATGCCTAAATCTTATTCTGCCTAATTTCATCATGAAAAATGTGAATTTTTTACATGTTATTAAAACTGAAGAAGACACACAAATTTAAGAATTGAATCATCCAAAAAGGTCATGTCTTTTTGGATGTTCTTGGAGTCCTGTAATCTTCACAAAAAAATTATAATTAGATTTCTACTTGTGTCGAATTCTTTTTTTAAAAAAACTTTCCGTTGAAACTGATATAGCTTTAAGATAAACACATCAGGAACTTATGACTAAGGACAAAGGGGAATTGTCTAGTTCAAAATGGGTGATATTGTAGAACTAGATGACTCTTTGGATGAATCCAACTCAAAGGAATCTATCCAATAAACTTATGACCAAGGAAAAAGGAGAAGTGTCTAGTTAAATATGAGGTGATAGAATAGAAGAACTAGAACACTATTTGGATGAATCTATCTCTATTAACTTGGGAGGAAATCACAACATAGCAGAACAGGAAAATGAGAGGAACAATTATTGGTAACAAGAGAAAAATTGATCAGGAAATTATATCATAGAACGACATCAGGAGCATGGATCAAGTTCAAAATAGTGAGATGGAAGCAATAACCTTGGATAGAAAATCCAAATCATCAGATCACTAAAATAAAGTCCATCAAATACAATAAATGATGCTGGAAATTAATAATGGTACCATAGATAAAAAGAGAACAATGGCATTCTGATAGTCTAAACATACCCAAAAGGAGATCTCAACGGATAAAGTAACTCACAAGGTAACATGGACAAAAATTCGGGAAGCAATGCAGGTAATAGAAGATGAGAAAAATGAAGAAGTCATTCTTGTGAATTTCTCCAAGCTAATTGAAGAAGCGTACATATCCCCAAGAGATCCTTCCAGAAAAACAAACAAGACAAGAAAATTAATAAATTATACAAGTCAAGAGAGTGATCAAAAGAGGAAACTAACGTCAAAGTCTAATTGATGATGAAGGCAATAATTTGGAATATTAGGTCTGTCAGAACACAATATGCATTTTAGAGACTCATTAGCCTACAAGAACAATGTAAGTGCTCTATTGTAGCTCTGATGGAACTATTTCATAACTCTAGAAATCTCTAGAAATATAGAAGACGGCTAGGAAAGAAAATAAAAATTGCTAATACTAATGACAAGATTTGGGTACTCCTGGATACTAGTATACAATGGGAAATCTTGATGGACACAAAACAACTCATCACTCTGAAGTTGTGTCATTACGACTTTGGAAAAGATTTCATTATAATTTTTTGTGTATGCTGAATGTGATGAAAGAAAAAATCAGGAACTATACGATCACTTATATTTTCTAGCCACTAAAATGGAATCACCATTGATTAATGGAAGTTATTTTAATTTTATTGTCTCGGGGCAAGAGAAATTAGGTGGACTATTAGTAATGGCAGAAGGATGTGGAAATTTTTTCTTTTGCATAAATTCATGCAGACTTTGTCATGTGGGATTCAAAGTAAGTACTTACACTTGGTGGAATGGTAGAGCTACAGAGGATTGCATTTTTAAAAGACTGGATAGAGTGATTTTTAATATCCAGTTTTAGAATATTTTTCCTTAAATTGAAGTAGAGCACCTATCTAAAATAAGTTTAGATCATGCCCCTTTGATCATTCCACGTGGAGAAGAATATCTTAACTTAATTATACCTTTTAGATTATTAAAGTTTTGCAATCAAAATGACACTTTGAAGGGTTGGTGATTCAGCATTGGAGATGTTCTTTTGAAGAAATCCCCTACCTAGCATTGAAATAAAAAATGAAGAACCTTAAAAGGCCCTATCTTTAAAGCTATCTCAATTTCATTATAAAGTTTTTAAAAAAAATTCAACACAAGTAGAAATTTGATTGTAAAATTTATTAAAATTATATGACTCAAAGAACATACAAAAAGACATGAACTTTTTAGATGGTTCAATTCCTAAAATCATGATCATCATTTTATGAAAATTGTCTTCTTCGGTTTTACTAATCGTAAAATTTTTACTTTTTCCGTAATGTTAAACTAGGCAGAAGAAGATTTAGGAATGTGATAGAGTAAAAAAAGTGTTGCTTAAAAAGAATATGGCTCTACTAGATGATATATAGAGGGAAAATAAATGTTAAAATAAATGTTTTTTTTGATATTTTATTCTATGAGTCAAAGTTTGTTGAAACTTTTAAGATTAGATTATTTAACAAAAAATGAATTCTTGTAATTTTATTGTGTAATTTCACTCATATTCATTCAATTTTGAGTTTATGTAATTACCATCGAGGTCATTTCTGTATTTTTGCATGCTTTTACTATTTTACCCCTTTCCGTAGCTACTTTATAACTTTTGTGTGGTGCTGGGTTGGGTTGCATGCTTTCCGAAAGTGGTTAAATGAGGTTTGGAGTGTTTTTTTCATTTGGGAGGCTTAAGGTGTAAAAGAACTGACTTTAGTCAACTTCTAGAGATTCTGATGTTAGATCAAAATTTCACTAGATCCGTCCGCTCTGAATGGGTTATTTCGGTCTAGTGTGATGGTTGGTTTGGATTTTGAGGCTTTCATTGGGAGTTTGTCCAATTAGGTGTTTTAGCTTTTGAATTTTGCCCAAAGTTTTACTTTTGTTAACTTTCTTGGTAAACACACTCAGAATGGAATTTCGTCAGCACGGTTAACTCTGAGATGCCATGTTTTTTCTAAAATTACCTTTGATTTGGTTCCCGAGGTAATTAGAAAGATTTTTGTCATTTAGCATTTTGTCTGGATTTTCTTTGCAAGTGTTGAGATGAGATTAAATTGGTTGGTTGTTTTTATGATTTTTTTGAGTCAGAAATATCATTTCCAACTAGGCAGCATAGTTAGTTTCTGTCGACGGGGTTCCGAACAAATTTCGAACCCCTGACAGAGATTTTGGTATTCTTGAGAAGTTGCTGATGCAGTGGATCTGGTGCAACACTATTCTCCTCTTCACAATCACAGGCCCCTGGCCGCGTTCCTGGAGACTAAGATCTCCAGACCTCCACATTTGTGTGGCTCTTGCCACGTTCGCAGAGGGTTGACTCCCTTTGCATTCGCGTTCGTAGGCTTTTGGCCACGTAACAAAGGGTTTGCTCACCTAGCCTCCACGTTTGCGGAGGGTCAACTTTGATGACCTCCATGATCGTATGGTACCTCTACATTTGCAAAGGCCAGGTAACTGGCACTTCAGTCTTTTAAAAGACCCCTTGACAACATCCAATATTTCATTCTTGGCTTAGTAAAATTGTGATTTTGGGAGCGCTTCTTAATGAAATTTGGTGATTCTTCTTGTAGTGTATTGGGAAAGTTCGAGGTCACATTCAAGATTCGTTTAATCTTTCATTTTCCTTGGCACTTCTCGTAAATTCCCTCCTTTTCACTATTTTTTTTCTTTTTGAGATAAATTAATGGGGGCTGTTTTGGCTCGATGGTGGCTCGAATTCTACCAATTTTCTGGGCACAACTTCCTTGAGAAGCGTGGGACCTCATGATAGAGTCAATTTTGTGACTCCGTATGCTAGACCCACGATTGCATTTTTGGGTTGATTTCTAATTTCGAATTCCATTACTGATTTGGGTATCATCGTATTTGTTTCTGCATTTTGGTTGTGTTGTTGATAGCTTGGCGTCATTTGGAGGCCTTTCAAAAAGGGAAAATCGCCCGAGTTATAGTTTGTGCGCAGTTTCGGCCCTGAGGTAGGTTACGGTTTCCCTTTTCTTAGACTTGGCTCATTAAGATTACTTATATTTTGAGCAGTATTGTATGATTAGGTTGGAATTTATGATTAATTTTGGCTTATTTAATCCTTAGTCGACTTATGGCGATTATTGGATTGCTTAGTATAGCTTTTAGCTGCAAGACCTTACTTTAGGTTGATCCTAGTGTCTTATATCGTATAGTATCCTTTGAAATGGATTCTAGGTGGCAAGAAAATTAGATTGCCGCATGTTTTGCTTGATTTGAATTGCTTGGTTGGTTGTGTGTACTTTTGAGCTTATGAACTATTGCTATTAAATTGTTGGGCCTGCGGCCGTGAGCTTGGGTTGCCAAAAGTTCCAGGTTAGTACGCTTGTGTTGTAATGAGTGTTTACCTGGTTGTGTGTATGAATGGATTAGTTTGTGATGTTGACTGAATTGTGTTGGTGTTAAAGCATGTTCATGGAATATTTGCATCTATTTCATAAAAGAGGAGGTTTTTTAGATACTTTTGAGTACACTATGCTTTCTATTAGCTTTTAGCTCTAAGGGAGTGGGATTACTGATTTTTGACTGATTTTACCGATGGAAACTTGGTTTTGAGAAAAATGAACCATTTTCACCTTAGAAGGTATATGTTGATGAGCTCCAATGGCCCGCAAACTGAATTATGGGTTTTACTTTTATGATAAGTTGAGGCAGGGTCTGTAGTTGTCTCGGGGGTCCACAAGAAAACAAGATAGACAATTCTAGAACTTTTTACATTCATTGCATTTGTCGATAAGATGAGGTGGGTCATGTAGTTGTCTCGGGGGTCCAGGGACAGTCAACGAGATAATTCCAGAACTTTTTACCTTAAACATGCATTGGGCTTATGTTCATGCATCTCATTGTGTGTGATTGACTGTCTGTACTATTTGATTGGTGTGGCAGAATTGTAATTGTTTTACTTATTGGTAGTTTTGGTTACTTCTAGCCTTATTTCAGTTTTCTACTTTTATGATCATGTTGCTCTTTATATATTTTATTTTTTTAAGCTCCATTGGTCTATGATGCCTACTTAGTACCCCATGTTTTGGTACTCATACTACACTTCTACATCTTTTTTATGCAGCTCCCAGTAGGAGCCACCCTCAATGAGCGTTGGATCATACTTGGCCGTTACAAATTTGGATTATGGTGAGCTTTTGGCATTCAAAGACTTGTTTTTTTCCTTTTTTGGTACAAGCTTGTATTTTGTATTTTAATTAGTTAGTTCTCTTGTACATATAGCTTTTTAGTACTTAGTAGATCCTTTATAGGTGACACCAGGTCTAGGGTTGGTTCTTGTGTTAATTTGTCATCTAGGTCACTTTCGGGCCTTTTTTGTGTATTTTATATTGTATTATAGATTTATGATATGACCCATTTTCTAGATTCTCTTCGTGTTTCCACTTATCCTTATTATTACTATTTAAACTGTTATCTTTTGCATCTTGTCTATTGGGTTTAGGCTTGCCTACTTGGGGGTTATAGTAGGCGCCATAATGGCCCGACATTGAATTGTGATAATGTGGTATCAGAGCTTTAGGTTCACCGATCTCATCAGTGTAGGAGCAACTATCTAGTAGAGTCTCACAGATCGGTATGATGATGTTTGTAACCAATTTTTGAGAGGCTAATGGGAATTCCTTGGATTATTTCACTATTTCTTGTTTCTTATCGTGTGTTGTGTGGTTGCAACAATAACAAAACTCCATTTGTTTCACTCTTTCTGATGGATAGGATAAGGTTGTTTGTGGGTGGTTGAGAGCCTCCTACACCTCCAGATAAAGCCACAAATAGGGGTAGAGGTCAAGACTGACCCAGAGGTCGAGAGAAAGCATGGGCTGTAACACTATCTTGAGATCAGGAGCGGGCGAGATAGGGGTTGAGCATGTTCAACATCAGCCAGATGGTGTGGTGCCATCCCAGCCTCCACCTAGATCCGTGGATATATCAGTGCTGCAGGATACTTTGGAGAAGATCCTCATCTTCATGGAGGGCATGTCACAGGCATGGACTTTTCCTAGCACTTTAGTTAGACCCTAGGGTCGAGACAAGCTCAAATTTCAGCCCAAGCAGGGGCACAGGGTGTTCAGACCCCACAGGCACATCAGTCTGATACGGTTCATCATTTAGTGGTTCATCTAGTTCAGACTTTTGGCTGGCACAACAGTGTCAGCCTAGTAGGTTGGTTCAGGTAGCTCTTCAGCTTACAGATGGTGGCACTACTATGAGTGTTAGTGGGAAGTTGGTTCAGATTTCTTAAGGTTCATATTCAAGGTATTCAAACTGTGGTAGCCATACAATTCCAGTCGATTCCTCTTAGGGTCACTTCTGGTAAGGGTGTTAGGCCTGTGGGAAGTTTTGCCACTTTTTTATAAAGTTTCGTAAGGGTCAACCTTTCAAACAACAGGGTAGTAAGGTCAGCAGGTTCAGGCCCCCAGGGCTCCAGTACAATCGACTAGATGTGGTACTTTTGGTAGTATGGGTGGTCCCGGGGTACTCGAGGATTTAATCAGGCAGGCAGGTCAAGTGGTCGAGGTGGACACGACCATATGTATTCTTTTCCGGGGAGGCCATAGGCGGAGTCATTGGATGTTATTATCATAGGTACGATCTTCGTCTCTCATCAGCCCGCATAGGCTTTATTTGATCTGGGTCTACATTTTCATTTGTGTCTGCTTATAATGTTGAGAATTTGGAGTTATATTATGATTTGTTGTCTATGCCTATGCATGTAGCTACCCCCATAGGTGATTCTTTAGTAGTGGATCAGGTGTACAGATCTTTTGTAGTGACCATCTTGGGGTATGATACTTAGGTAGACCCGATTGTGTTATATGTGGCGTATTTCTACAAATTAACGGTTGAATTCACTTTGGGTACAATCTCTTTTCCTTTTATTATGTGTGGATAAAACCCCAAAGTCTACAGGTGTGATTATGGGGTTGTGTGTTGATGTATTTTAGTGCGTTTGGTGCCTTGCTCTGTTTTATTGTGAGTTAATCATGGATGCGAGTGATTTAGCATGAAATCTATTGATGGGTTAAGGTGGCCAAGTTATCCCTAGGTTAGATCTTCAATTGATGCCCAAAAGGGATTAATAGTAGTTAAATGGCTTGATACTTGCAATATGGATTTGATTTCTATATCTTGCTTGATGAAGGAACTGTAGACTTATCTTTATTTCTAAATCTACTCGAAAGAGGGATTTTCATAAAGCAATGGGTTGATTGATAGTTTGCATAAATGAGACTGAAAGAAGATTAGTACTATTAATGATGACCCAGCTTATCCATGATTGTCTAGTATCTTTGAGCAAGCACCTTGACCCCTTTATGCCATCAACACTAACTCTCACTACCCTAGATTGTTTTTTACTTGCGTATCCCTATTTTTGTTAGTTTCACGGTGATAATTGATTCATAATTTTTCTCATTAAATTTTTGGAATTATCTACTCCTTTTCTAGTTACTACAAAGAATAGGTCACATCCAAAATTTCCAACTGGAACTCTTTGTACGATATTACTCCCTGTGGAATTCGACCCCGACTCTTAGTTGGGTATTTTTTATTGACAACGACCGCTTATTCTCTAAATTGTTTTTGAGGATAATTCGAGCATTATCAAAAATGGTGCCACTGCCGGGGAGTGATGGCTAAGAATTAAAATTGTGTAGTTTGTGAACTTGTTTATTTGTAGTGGGCTACTTGTTTGGTGTTTTTGTTGTGTTTAGTTACAAGTGGAAACATGAGTGATAACGCTCAACTACACTTCATCCAATTCTAAGTGTAGGCGATTACAATCTAGTATAAACCCAACGAAGAGTTTGGGTCGATCCCACAGTGAGCGATACGGTAGAGAATTCAATTAGGAAATGAAAGACGTGTTCTAATCGATTGTAGGAATAGAATTTATCGAAACAATTGAAGTAAATTGCAGAGGTTGACAACTAGTGTCAAATGGGGAGATTGGATTTGTTAATTAACAACTACGAAAACAGGGGAGTATTCAAGTAGAGAGGGATCCTTGGGGATGTGATCGATTAATTGCCAATTTCGACATACAGTTGATTACTAATAACTAAAAATCATTGAATCTTAATGGGTAGGCTAGACTTTAGATGTAATAGTCATCTGTCGATCAACTAGCACGATTCAAGCGAGTTCTATCGAACCTCGATAAGCATAACAATTAAGAACAACCCAAAACCTCAATTAATCTACTCTCTCAAGCTAGATTGGTAGGATCGAATTTAGGATTCACTTTATCAAGCTGAACCCACAATAACCCAATACTACAATCATCAATTGATAACCTTAATTCTAAAACCTCTTTCTCAAGCAAGCATAGAATACTAGGCTAGAACTGCATTTGCAGCTACAATTCATGGATTAAAATTCAGTTATCAATCAAACCCACTTCAAATCGATAATTAAATTAGTAATTACTAACACCCATAAGCTAATTGAGATAATTAATCACATAATCACACCCCCAAGAATGGGGGTTTTAGCCACACATTATAAAAGGCAGGAAAATATTACCAACTATGTTCTCCATCAGTTAGGTAACAATTTGCAAGTCTTCACAATGCTTGAAATCAAATAAAAATCAAAACCCACTTAAATTCTACTAAAAAACTCTAAAAAAACAGTGTTTGGGATCAAAAACTCAAAGTAAGAACTCTCAAACATTCAGAACAGTTGCTCAAAATTTCAGAACTTCTTGAACTCATTTAAAACTTCACATTTATACTCTTCCAGATTTCCAGCTTTTGGACCGATCGACAGAATTAGTCGAGCATCGCCGACCAGGTTGACGATGCGCCAAGTGTCCCTCTCCATCGCCGTCTTGCCTTGCCTCTTCACCATTAAACTCATGTATCTTTAGGCGATCAGAAGCCTTGTCGCCGATCCATTCGGTGGATCGCCGAAGGTCCATTTCCATCGTCGAGTTGGCTTTTCCCCAGGGCTAGCACGCTGTAACTTTTGGCAAGCTGAAGTACCACTCGGTGAGTCGCCGAGTGGTCTTGGCGATCGTCAGCTTTCCTGATCTTCAGCTTTTTCGCTCCTTTTTGTCTGGTAATGTCCTTGCCTTGCTATTTTGCCTTCATAGCTGCAAATTAACACTTAAACATCAGCTTTGAGCATAAAATAAGCATTGAAGACACTAATATTATGAATAATAAGCCCTAAATGAGTCAAAATCTCAAACTCATCAACACCCCCAACTTAAACTTTTGCTTTTCCTCAAGTAAAAAACAAGATCAATCTGTTCAACAAGGATGTCTACAACTAGTGCTACTCAAGACTCAACATAGATGCACACAAGAGGTTCAAACTACTCATGCAATGTTCAATTGTACACTCTAAATTTCAAACTGTGACTAACCATTATCAAATAGAACTCAAGCTCACAATGCTTGCTTCAAATGCAAGTTCAAGCTCAACAAAAGTATTCAAATGCCCTCACACCAAGAATGATTTCATGCTCACACAAAACTCATCAAAATATCCAGAATTTCGGAATCAAAGAAACTCTCACACTCTCAAAGACAAAAAAAAACATGCATGAATTTACCCATAGGCTTGCCCGTATTTTCCAACCAACATGACTTTCAGCTCACTCAAGATCACAAAGGTCTTTCAAGGCTTGTAACGGGGCTGAGGGTAAAGGTATGATTATTTTGGCTTAGTGACTTCTACCTTCATGAAGCATGGCCTGCACTTCACTTTTTCTCCTTTTCTTTCACTCTTTTTGATTTTCACAATCCACCCTATGTTCTTTTAAGCATGACTCATTGGATACCCCATTTCTTTTTCTTCTTTTCACAAACTTTATTTCAACAATTCTTTTCTTTTTCGATCTTTTTCTTATTTCACTTTTCTCTTTTCTCTTCTTTTTTTTTACATAGAGGGGTTCCATCTTTTTCAACATGATCCTTCAAGGGAAAATTTCTCTAACTCCTTGACTTTCCTCCTTTTTCACCACACCCCCAACTTAGGGTTTTGGCCTACGTTGGCTATTCGAACGAACCAATGCTTCGTGAAGGTTATAGGTGATGGGACAAAGAGGTCAAAGTTATTCATGTTTCATCCAAAGAAAAGGTTAGGCTCAAATGGTGCCAAGCTAGGTTCACACTCTCACAAGGTGTCCATAAAGATGTATAATAGCAATTTTGGTTAACTCTTCACAAATTGCACCTAAGATCATCTCTATCGTTCTCTTACATTAGTCAATTGGACTAACGGGGCAAGTTCTAGGTATTATCAAGCACATATTTCAAGAAAATCTCACCACACATGGCATTCAACACAATCATCAAACAAGACTTTATAATTTTCAGCTTGCGTGCAACGATCATCATAAGAGGTCAACTCAACAATCGGCTTAGTCACAATGAGATGCTATGAGTTCACATATGACTTATGCAACTCAATTTGCCCCATTGAAGCCGCACATACATGTCATTCAATCAAGATAACTATTCAAGTCATCGGTATTCATCACAACCGACACTCAAAATTGAAAGAGAACAACCACATTCACAAACATCAAGAGGTGGCAATTTTTAATTTGGTTCAAAACGAACATTAATATTAAACTCAATGGATCAAAAACCAATATATACCAACAAAATCCAGCAGTCACACAAACACAAAACAACAATAATATCCATAAAGAGCCCAAAAGAGGTAGGTATGGAAATACCTCACCCCGCCAAACTAGACTAGCAATTGTCCTCAAATGCAATGAAATAAAAAGTCTAAATAAGAAACAGAAAGAGAGTTAAAATCCTCCTGTTAGGCTAAGACTGGGGTAAACTCTGCATGTCGGTGACTCCCTCAGTCTGGGCATCAGCGCCCGGCTCAACATCATCCTTCGCTCCACTGGAGCCCACCATAGATGTGTCCCTCAAAGATGCGTCCACAGCTGTCTGTACCATAGCCCCCTCAAGGTCCTCTAAAACATCATATATAGCTGCATCTCGAACACCCAGCTCCTCCTCATCTGTCTCGGCCTCTGACACAGCATCTGCATCATCCCTAGCAGCATTTCTGTTTGTAGTAGCCGAAGGGTTCTCAGAACTGGCTGGGAAATCAGTGTTCGAAACCTCAGAGAGTTCCACAGTGCCGAATAACATCGAGAGATCGATGGATTTCAGCTCATCCACATCGCGCATCAGCCCAACAATATCGGCCTTCAAGGCCGTCACATCCTCAAACACACCCTTTACCTGCTCACAAGCCTCTACTCTCACAGTGAGGGCATCTAGTGCCAATCCATGGGCATCGATCATCTCCCGGTGCTCTCTCCACTTAGCCTTGATGGGGGCTAAGGCAGCAGCAATTGCCCTCTTAATCAGCCCAGGTATAGTAGCCTCTACCCGAAAGGCACGAACATCAACAGACTGGGCCAGGTGGCCCATCTTATACAATATGGACTAGGTCAACGGGGGTCGGGAGGAAGCAGCAGCAGCAGCAGTAGGAGGGGGAGCAGTAGTATAACCAGAAGGGACAAAAGTGGAAGTGTTAGGGGTACCTGTAGGCTCACTGGCCTGAGTAGGAAGGATTTCCTCTGTCGGCAACGTCTCCACATCAACTACCGGGGAAACATCCACCGGTGCAACTCTCCTCCTCTCAGCCTCATCTCTCGTGTACTCGACCTCTATCCTTCGGATGTCAGTAGAAGAAGTGGGTATCACTTCCACATCCGTCTTTGCAATCAAAGGCACTCGGGCACGCCTGCACAACTCCGTAATCAGAACTGGGAATGGCATAGAGTTTTGGCGCTTCTTGACCCTCATGGCCATCTCCTGCTCGATGATCAGACCGAGGTGCATTCTCTCCCGGTCCAAGATACAGCCCAAAAAAGCAACCTTTCAGATACCGGAGTATCGACTTGTTCTGTGATGGCATCAATGTGCTGCTTATAAACCCGAACCAATATATGGCAGCCACGTTCATATCCTTCTTCTCAATTGGAACACCCTCCTCAATCTATGGCGGTGTTATGTCTGAGATCAACGGCGCCAACCAACCCTTCAAGTCGTCGAGGGTCTTCTTCTGTATCTGATCCACCAAGAAGTGGATCACATTCATCGTACAACCAATCACCTCATTAATGTCGGTGCTGCTGCATTTTACCTTCTTTCCCCGCACTACCACATGGTCTACCGGCTTGAACGCGCTGGCCTTATTCTTCCCTTTAGGCACCAACTTGCCATACTCCGCATAGAACTCATGAACCCAAGTAGGAATATAGGAGCCTCGGGGTTTGGTGAAGATTTTGAACTTGGAGAACTTGATAGTGTTCCACACCTCCGGGTACCGGTCTACTACTCCGTCAGTAGACAATCTCTTCTCCTCTAGAATGGTTCTCAAACCCTCGGCCTTCAGTCTATTCATTGACGGGGGTGGGGGTACCGGAACTGGTGGAACCGGAGGTACCTTCTCTACAATCTGAGCCAGAGGTGGAGGGGGAGTAGGTGGCATTGGGATCCTGGCAGGATCATTCAAAGATTTGGAGCATAGCTCCGCTCTCCTAGTTTGGAGAGTCTGATCATCCTCTGGTTCAAACACGGAGGTCAGCGATCTATCACCCGAGTTTCCCTCACTGTCTGAAGAAGTGAGGTAGGTGGCATAGATGCACATACTATCGGAGCTCTCCTCCACTGTCATTGGCACCACGAGCCCCTTTCCCTTGCCTTTTCCCCCTGTTGGAGGATGTTTGGCCTGTGTAGTCCGGGAGGGTGCAGCACCCTCATTTATATTAATGTCCCTTGAATGCTTTCGGGGTAGTTGATTTCTTCCAGGCACCTTGGGTTTAGCAATTCCTGCAAAATAAAATCAAATACATTAGACTTAATTCGAAAAATTTCAAAGTTGCAAAATTGTGCAAGCTCACCGACTTATTTGGCGAGTCGCCAAACCCATTTGGCAAACAAAGTCAGGCTCGCCGAATGATTCAGAAAAAAATTCCCAGAAATTAAGAAAGGTCGGCGATGCTCAGGGCTCTTCAGCGATTCGTCGAAACGATTCGCCTAACTAAAAGTAGGTAGTCGAAAGTTACATAACAATTTCTAAAAATGGGGGCGCAGAAGGGCGATCTAAAGGACATTCGGTGAGCTTAGGAATATCACCGAATGTTACAGAATTAATTCAGCAATTTTGAACGATAAAAAGGCGATCCAGGGGTCGTTGGGCGAACCACCGAACTATTCGGCCAGCTTGACTAAGCTCGCCGAAAGGTCCTTCATGCCAGATTTTGACCCCGATCTTAAATTTCTAACCCGCAGCCCACGAGAACAAAATTAAACACCTATTCTATGAAATTGAGCCCAGACCCAATACATTAATGACCTTGGGGTACTCAAACTTCCCCCAATTTGTCCAAAATTGATCAATCAACGTCTTTTTCCCTTAAGAATGACGTCACCCGCTCTATCATTGGGTAAAATCATTCAATCGGTGCAGATGGGGTTACTCAGACTTCACCCATACTAGACCAAACAAATTAACAACACAACCCAAATTTTTAATCATGCACACACACGGGATTCAACAGTTATAGGCCAATAATAATCATAAACACGAGATAACAGAGGCATACACTAACAACAAACATTCAAACAATCATTATTACGCACATAAATCAACAGGTAAATGATCATACATTTGGAGACTACTAAAAAGTTAAAGATGGGGTTCTGATAACCAACCTCAAAATCGAGTAGGTAAATGCTAGGCAAGCGAATCGAAGCACAATGCCCCAAAGTCCCCCCCCCCCCCGAGAAATTGATCCCACACGAAAATGCAAAGAAAGCAAGTAACGAAATCTAAAGTGCGGTTGTGAAAGTGTAAAAGTCAGAAAATATGAAATGAGGGAGGTTGTTGAATTTAAAAATGGTTCAGCCCTTCATGACCCTTCAGTTCGCGCGCTAGTCGGCGACGGTCACTTATGTCACCGACCATTCAGCGTTGACCGCCGAAGTTTACAGAACCTCCAACCATTTTGTTGGTCCAAAAGGTGATCAAAATCGGGCTCGCCGACCTATTCAGCGAGTCGCCGATTGGTGCCTGGGCTCGCCTAATTGCTTCTGTTCCCAAAATTTCAAATTTTCAACCTGCACATTCAACACCAATTATTCAAACAACAATATTAAAGCTCAAAAACTTGGGTTGCCTCCTTAGAAGCACCTTATTTAACGTCGTGGCACGATGAAGATACACTTTCACGATTCATTCTCTTGGTTTACCATGGTATCACTCGGTAATCCTCCTTTTGGCCGTGGATTCAGATGAGTCGAGATTTGACCATCTGGTTCAGAGTTGAGATGTCCTCTTTCATTTCTTTGAGAAATTTGTCAGACCCTTCCACTTTATTGAGAATGCGTGCAAACATATCTTCAGTGCGGAAATTTTCTGGGTCAACCCTTTGCTCTTTTGGCTTTTGACGCTCGTGGAGAGGTACATATCTCTCTTTGTCACCGTCTCTCTCTCCAGTTTTTACCACGGTCACGCGACTCCCTATCACTGTCCTTCCAATATTCATCACGCTCTCTATTCCAACCTTGGTTCCCGCTTTTCCTTGGATAAGTTTGGCGGAAACCTCCTCCATGATTTGCTAGAAAGTGTACTTCTTCATTGTACAAAGCTTCAAAGTGCGCATCATCGGGATTTGCTCCGCTAACTCCAACTGTGTTCACGGCATTAGAACCACTACCCATGACATGTTTTGACAAAAGATCCATCTGGGTCATCATTTTAGCAATGTTTTCATCCCGCTCTTGGTCTTTTTCTATTTGTTCCTTTGTCATTCTAAAAGTCAAAAGAGATACTTGATCTTTCCTAGTGTACCAAGCACAGTTTATCTTCTTCATTCCATCAAGGAGAGTAGAAGCTATTTCAAAAGGTTGTTGCATAATTCCTCCTTAGACAAGTTGATCAGCCACACCCTTGTTAACTGAATCTAGACTCCAATAGAAATATTGTAACAACACGTTGTTCAGGATTCCATGAGTTGGACATTGGAGTAACAGCTTCTGAAACCTCTGCTATGTCTCATGGATTGGTTCACCATCCAAACGTTTGAAACCCTGAATGTTATCTCTCAATGTCATTATACTCGAAGGAGGGAAAAATCTTATGTAGAACGCCTCAATAAGCTCTTCCCAAGACGTAATCGAGTCCCTTGGTAGGTCAGCTAACCACTCTTTTGCTTCCCCCATCAATGAAAAAGGGAACAACCGAAGTCGGACTGACTCCTGTGAGATGTTCTTGAACGAAAATGGACCACACACGTCCACAAAATTCCGAATATGGTCATGGGGATCCTCATGAGCTAGCCCTCCGAATAAACCTTTCATTTGCAATAGCTGAAACATCGTGCTAGTCACATGGAATGCCGCATTTCCCATGACCGGAGGTAATTGGATAGCACCCACACTACCCAATTGAGCCTCATTGACATCGTTCAAGTTACCGATGTCATCATGATGTCCAAGTTGGCTAGTGTCCGTTCATGCTCATCTCGTCACTTGTTCAATAGACGCCAACAATAAACACAAAACAAAGTAAGTCGATTAAACTATAAACAAGATTAGATCACAACTAAACTTCACTAAAAGAATTCTAAACACCACTCCCCGGCAGCGGCGCCATTTTTGATAACGCTCAACTACACTTAATCCAATTCTAAGTGTAGGTGATTGCAATCTAGTATAAACCCAACGAAGAGTTGGGGTCGATCCCACAGGGAGTGATATGGTATAGAATTCAATTAGGAAATGAAAGACATGTTCTAATCGATTGTAGAAATAGAATTTATCGAAACAATTGAAGTAAATTGCAGGGGTTAACAACTAGTCTCAAATGGGGGGATTGGATTTGTCAATTAACAACTACGAAAACAGGGGAGTATTCAAGTAGAGAGGGATCCTTGGGGATGTGATTGATTAATTGCCAATTTCTCCATACGGGTGATTACTAATTATTAAAAATCGTCGAATCTTAGTGGGTAGGCTAGACTTTAGATATAATAGCCAACTCTCCATCAACTATCACGATTCAAACGAGTTCTCTCGAACCTCGACAAGCATAATAATTAAGAACAACCCAAAACCTCAATTAATCTATTCTCTCGAGCTAGATTGGTAGGATCGAATTTCGGATTCACTTTCTCAAGTTGAATCCACAATAACCCAATACTAAAATCCTCAATTGATAACCTTAATTCTAAAACCTCTTTCTCAAGCAAGCATATAATACTAGGCTAGAACTGCATTTGCAACTACAATTCATGGATTAAAACTCAGTTATCAATCGAACCCACTTCAAATCGATAATTAAATCAGTAATTACTAACACCCATAAGCTAATTGAGATAATTAATGACATAATCACACCCCCAAGAATGGGGGTTTTAGCCACACATTATAAAAAGCAAAAAAATATTACCAACTATGTTTTCCATCAATTGGGTAACAATTTGCAAGTCTTCACAATGCTTGAAATCAACTAAAAATCAAAAGCCACTTAAAATTCTACTCAAACAATCTAAAAACAGTGTTTGGGATCAAAAACTCAGAGTAAGAATGCTCAAACATTCAGAACAGTTGCTCAAAATTTCGGAACTCCTTGAACTCATTTAAAATTATGCATTTATCCTCTTCTAGATTTTCAGCTTTGGGTATGATCGGCGAAATTAGTCGAGCATCGCCGACCAGGTCGGCGATGCACCAAGTGTCCCTCTCCATCGTCGTATTGCCTTGCCTCTTCACCATTCAACTCCTATAACTTTAGGCGATTAGAAGCCTTGTCGCCGATCCATGAAGATCCATTTCCATCGCTGTGTTGGCTTTTCCCTAAGGCTGGCACACTGTAACTTTTGGCGAGCTCAAGTACCACTCGGCGAGTCGCCGAGTGGTCTTGGCGATTGTTAGCTTTCCTTATCTTCATCTTTTCCACTCCTTTTTACCTGATAATGTCATTGCCTTGCTCTTTTGCCTTCATAGCTGCAAATTATCACTTAACATCAGTTTTGAGCATAAAATAGGCATCGGGGACACTAATATTATGAATAATAAGCCCTAAATGAGTTGAAATCTCAGACTCATCAATGAATCTCGATGGAAGTGACGATGCTAGTCATTATGGTCAAAATGATGATGTAAGAAATAAGGGTGATATTAATCTCAATATCATCGAGAAAGTTGGAGCAATTTGGTTACCTCCTACTCCAAAGAATATCACATTTAATGTAACCGAACCAATGTTGCAGCTGATCAAAATAAGAGGACTTTTTGGAGGTCTTGAGTATGAAGACCCCATGACCACCTTCGGAAGTTTGTAAATATGTGTGGGCCTTTCACTGTTGAAGGCATTTCACAAGAATCAATGCGGTTGAGGATGTTTCCTTTTTCTTTGATGAAAGATGCAACTAAGTGGTTAATTGAGCTACCACCAAATTTCATCACTTCCTGAGTGGAATTGACCGAGGCATTTCTTGAAAGGGTTTTCCTCCTTCAAAAATTGTGAGACTAAAGGATGGCATTAAAAATTTTAAGAGAATAAATGAGGAACCCATTTATGAAACTGTAACACCTCGGATCTGAGAAAGGAAAAAGTAGCTATTTCCAGAAGTTGCAGGTGCCACTCGACGGAGGCCAACCACCGGCCCATGGATGGGACCACGGACCGTAGGTATGGTACGTGGGTTGGTCATCCAAAACTTAGAGGAGAGCATGAACCATGGCCAGACCAACGGACCGTCGTTGGGTCCACGGCCTGTGGTCAACGGTCTGTAGGTCAGGCCCTAAAATCTCAAAGTTTATGAACTTGTTGACGGGTGTGCAGGACGGACCATTGGTCTGTCCACGATCCGTCAGTAGGGGTCCGGCGATGGTAGGTTCGACAGTTATTTTAAGGGCAGTTGGGTCTTTTCCTAATTATTTTATCGCTATACTACGTCATTTTGCCTATGCCTAAGACCCATATATAAGTGATTTTAACCCCCAAATTAGCTCATTCAAGTCATTCTCCTAAAACTCAAAAAGAAGACCAAAGTTCTTCCTCTCCAAGATATTTCTCTCTCTAGAAGTTTGAAGAAGAAGATTCAACCTAGGGTTTCTGTAACACCCCGTATCCGAAATCAGACCAAACCAGCAGATTTCCAGAAGTTGCAGGTGCAACCCACGATTGCCACCCACGGCCGTAGGGTGACCCACGGCCCGTCCTGGTGGTTTGTGGATGGCCACCTATAACCCTCCCTAGAAACTCAGACAAAAACTATTCTAAGGCATGACCGACGATCTGACAGGACGAATCGTGGATCAGTCCACAGACCGTAGATCGAGACCCTCAGGACCCATCAGAACCTGGTCTCTGAAGTTGATCAACGGACTGACAGGACGGATCGTGGATCAGTCAACGGACCGTCGATCCGTCCGTAGGACGAGACCCATCAGAACCTGGTCTCTGGAGTCAATCGACGGACTGACAGGACGGATCGTGAATCAGTCCACGGACCGTCGATCAGTTCCATCGGTGGCTTCAGTAGATTTTAAGTCAGGGGTCGTTAGGTCATTTTCTCATGTGTTGGGCCCCTAAACTACGTCGTTTAACCCCTAAACTACGTCGTTTAACCTAACCTAATCAATTATTCACCAAAAATTCATCAAACTTAGAGCAAAATAAAGGAGAAAGTCGAGCAGCCTTAGTTCCAAAACGCAGCAAGGTTTTCATCAGTTCCAGCCCCAAAATCGAAAGATTTCTCCGTGAATTTCATCACCATGTATTTGGGATTTCACTCCTTTCACCCATTAGGTCCCTAGAATTCAGTCAGATTCTTGATTCCCTTCATATTATCTAGACCTAGGTTTCTAGAATTTCAACAGATCATTATGAATTAGTTACTTTAATGTTCCTAATCAGATTATCATAATTTTAGTATTTTTTTGCGTAGATACTTTTGTAAACTCAGAACCCTAGCTATGTAGTTCTTTTAGTTCATGAATTACACATGCTAGGTCAGTTATTTCAGATATACATGCCTCAGATTCGAATATTTCATTATCACTACATTAATGTTGCATTCTCAGATTTTGCATGTCAGTATTTTGAGCTATCCAGTATTACATAAATTCAATCATAATGTGTTATTTACATAATCAGTTGGGAGTAGACTTAATATCCAGTGGGACTAGGGTCAGTCACCCTCAAGTCCCAGAATTATGTGCCCCTTAGGTTGTAAGTCCCCTTTGTGGGCATCATTTTAGTGACCACGCCAGTCATGCCTCTATACCTCTGGCAGGGTATATTGGGTCCTCTCGATGGGGCGTATACATCGGAATCCACATTTAGCTCATGTGGTTTTATGTCGGTTATTAGTAGCTCCCTCACAGTCAGATTCTATTGCATTGACCATGTTATCAGTTACAGTCAGATTTC